>KZ069172.1:49905-63133 GCA_002091845.1 Anopheles cracens
CCAACTCATTCATCCTTAATGACGTGGTGTAGTCAGCACATTAAATACATTAATTGAGTTATGAGTAAATTAACAGAGAGCCCATTCCAGCCAAAGTCATTACCAGCTCGGGCCCTCTCGGTGTGGGTTTTGTATTGGGAAAGTTTGGGCTTAACCTCACCCACGGCTCCAACTTGCACCGGTAAAGGGCGTGATTCATTACCGCCCGTGCCCTGTGTCGTCTGGCTTCGCCCTTCGCCCTTGCGTTGTCAAGGTAAGATCCTTGCTGGCAGGTAATCAGCATTCGCTCATGTTAAATTTACCGTGAAATGCTGTTGCCAAGACCTTTGGATAGTTCGTCTATATGCGTGAGTGTGTGTGTGTGTGTGTGTATGTGTGGGCTGGTTGGGATTTTTTCGATAGAAACTCTCGATGTCGTCGTTGACCTTCCGAGAACCGCTTTCATCATCGCAAAACAAAGCTTTTTTTACTTTCCCTCACCGAAAGAAGTTCGAATGAAAGAATTAAGAAGTGTGGTAGGTCTAGAGCGAGACAATGACGGTGTAAGTGGTTTAGGTTTCAGCTTGGCAGAACTGATAATGCTTTCAGAGCATGAAATCAAACATTAGGACAAACAGTTCTGCTTCGATACTAATGAACCTTTATGAAGAAAGGATTTCCATGAAGTGTCAATAGATCTTCATTGATTTTATTTGTATAGTTATCAGAAAAATCTTATCATTGTATTTCACTTTTGTATTGTAACGTAAAAGAGCAGTAGTTAAACATTCAAAAAGCTCTTGTTCCACAGCTCAGCACTATTACAAATAAAATAGTTGAATCGGAAAAGCTGCCGTTAATTACCCCAACACTGTTTCAAAACTGCACCTTCTAACATTGCTTCGAAACAAACCAAAGTAACGCAATGCTCTAGGAGATAAAAGATTAAACTGCTTTTAGTGGGTTGCCAAAAAGCATCGGTCTATTATTCACTCAAGCTCTGCTAATAATCTGTTAATAAGCTTGGCATAACTTTTGCATTACGAATGCATGTTGCATTCTCTGAGTAGCACTTCCGTTTCAAAACGCATTAATATTTCACCGAAGTTGCAGCGCAGAACTTCACACTCATCGAAGCATGCTCGAATAATATTTACATTCTATGATAACGAGCAGACTAAGGTCGGATAGGAAACCTCCGACGGATAAAGCCACTCTGGCAATTATTTCGGAGTTACTACGGGGTTATCTCTCTCGAGACCGTTTTCTGCGTGAAGCAAAAGCATATGGATGTGGAAGTTACTGTGTGTTGCTGATGGATCAACGCAAAAGTGGTGGTGAAAATGCATGATAATTCAACGAATCATTAAAAAGAATGTAACACACATCGAATGGTGTTCTGACCCTATCCGTTCCAAAAGTCGGCAACGTGGGGCACACGGCACCAAATCACATTTGATCCGATTAGCTGCGCTTCTCTCACACTGAACCATTATTAATGGTTGCTCTATAGAATGGGAATCGTTTTTTTTTTTGTGCAGAAAAGAAACTGTAAGGCACTGAAACATTTGCACTGTGCCTTGCTAGCAGTAATGAGTTCCGGGAGGCTGTGAACCGCTTGACCTACGACGCCACACAAAAGCGCACACTTGCAAACAATAATAAATTCCATTTTAAAGTTTATCTCCCGGTTTTTTTTCTCTCTCTCTCTCTCTCTCAAGCCAGTAGTCTTTGCAGCCAGGCTCTTATTTCTACCGGCTCCATTCTTCCATTGCTGCGGAAGATTTTCGATCGGAACTTTCCCACTTTACAGCGCTCGTAAGTCTCGAAGGTGGGAAAGGAAAACAACACGCAACTTCTCCCGAACACGGCATCCGCTGCAGCACGGGCTTCACCGTACATGCAACTTCCCGGGCCGAGACCCGCAGAGGAAGCCCGGCCAAAGATGACCGAACAAACCGCTCGCCAAGCGACACCGAATTCCCTTAAGGGCCTTTACGGTCAGCTTTCTCGTGCCGTGCAGCCGCCGAAGGAAGTGGCTTCAAGTGGAAAAGATTGTTGCCATTATTATCCTCCCATTCAATTTCTCCAAGGATCCCAACCTTCCAGCAACCGGACGCTCGGAGCTGCATCGCCGTGGTAGGACATTCTTTTCCACCCGACGCTGACTTTCGAACCCAACCGGCGCAAGAAAATGCACCGGGAGGAGGAGTCGAAAGCAGAACCCAACCGGGACCGGGAGAAATTCCTCATCCACCGAAAACACAAACCACCCCCGGGCGGGAGGTTTTGGGTGGGGAATGTCGTAAGAACTTTCTTACGTTTCGTACGGTCCTGGTTCGCCGTTTGCTTTCTGGTCTGTGCGATGCGGGAGGCACAAATCATGCTGCTCTTTGCTCTCTCATGCCAGCAAACAGCGGTGCAAAGGCGCTAAGCTCCCGAACCGAAAAGTAGCAAATAGAAACGAAAACATCCTTATCCTTTCGCTTTGTTACCATCGCACGGCTGTCACGATAGGAGCTTGACCGAAACTGGGAAAAGGGAGCCCTGAACGGAGAACTTCGCCCGAAGAGACGAAGAGAGCCATCGGCGCAGAAAGTAAACTCTCAGCCTGCTCGCTCAGCGGAGGGGAAAACAAAAATCACACAATTTCTTTCCGTTTGCCCAACTTTGAGCAAACATTTGTGTTTGACGATTGTCTCGGCAAACAAAATCGTCCGGTGCAGAGCAGAAAAACTGCATCCACCGCTTTGGTGCCGGATGCGAAGGGCCCGGAAGTAAATAGCACGCTTTAACCATTTCCATCGGTTGCTGCCATGAAAGAACTTTTTTTTTTGCCAAAAGTTGTTGCAATAGTTCAATCATGACCAATCGAGTGCTGTGTGAATAAGAAAAGATCTTCGAAATATTGTTTATGGACTGAAATTTATATCCCATACAAGGAGTTGGATTTAGCCGGAAGTTTATCTTGAGCTTTCCCATCTAATTGTCGTGCTAAAAGGGATTTTGAACGAGGATATGTTTTTTCTCCTTTAGAGAAAGATTCGTTAAATGTATTTTTATTTATTTATTCATTGCTATAACGGCCTTAGTGGCCGTGTTGTCAGTGCCTAAGTACATTGACCGACAATTAAATGTATTTATTGAGTGCAAAATGACACATTATTATTAGGTAAACAGAAGATTTACATTTTAAGTACAAAAATTCACTATTTATGTCAAAAAAAGGCCATTTTTACATAATTCGACAGTATGAGAACAAAACAACAACTAACGGAGCGTTTGAATGTTGTGATTTTATCAACTCATTTGATTAGGAAAGATGAATCAAAGAGATGAAGATGAACTCCATAAACTAATACCTCGTTATAATTATATTTGTTTCATTATCTATATTTATTTTCTTTTAGTATGAAGACTGCGGAAAATCAGTTTTGCAGGATTTTAAAAATAAACCGGTTTTACTGATTAGGGTATTTATTTTAAAAAAATAGCAATTATTGACTAAAAATATGTGAAAATGTGTACGTGGGTATGTGAAACAATACATAAAACAATCAAAATGTTACTTCCCAACACTCACCAACCCACGCGTCGCGTCCCGATGAAATGTCCTCACTTACCTAGAACGAGAAAGAACAGTTGCAATGATGAGTGAAATATGCCAGAGATGCAGCCTGAATGCAGCTTGCAACTATCGCAAACAAACGCTTCCACAGGAAACGCACCAATCGCCAGTGATTGGAATGAAATTTGGTATTGATAGCGCGCGCAAGGACGTCGGTCACTTTTAATTTTCGCATTTTCGCTGCACGCACATGGCATGAATGCGCTTTAATTGAATCAGAGCAGAGCACACCGGCCTCACCGCCCGCTCTCGCGTGGCCGCCGGTTTGCACGCAGTTTAAAAATAGCATCGCAAACCGGAAAAGCTTCGAAAATGTGGTGTTGAATTTCCCCGGCCATGCCGACGGTGTAAGGCATTCTGCCTAACGCGCTGTGGCATGTCTTAAGCCGAAGATTCACCTGCTTGGATTGATCTTTAACGTTAAAATAAGCAGCCAACAGAAGGAGCAAGAAACACCTGAAGGAAGCAGCCAATCGCCGTCCCGAAACGCGCCCGGTCGTGACATAAAAGGAAGCAGGTGGTGAATAAAAATCCGCACGTTCCGCCCGCGTTGGCGTGAAGACCCGTAACGCAGTTTAAAAATAGCATCGCAAACCGGAAAAGCTTCGAAAATGTGGTGTTGAATTTCCCCGGCCATGCCGACGGTGTACACCGCACTAGGAAACATTAATCACCGGTACCGTACACCGGTACACAATTTATGCACCCGACACCCGGGCCGAGAGATGAGTGGGCACGTCGAGAGGATGCCGTGCCATAAAGCATCCCAAGCACGGGCGGGCTGGGAGCGGGAGCGAAATTTATGTTGATAGAGTTACAGTTATCAATTGATTCAATTAATACTATATCGATACCAAACGGGCCTCTCACCCTCGTTCTGCATCCAAACCGCGAGCTATGTTTGCTTTGCCGCGGTGCGCGTGGTGGATATAGGGTTCGGAATGCGGCCTCCGGGCACGCGGCCACCATTTAACAGCTTTCCCCGGTATGTCGTGTCTTGCCGTGGGCCGCCCGGGGAGCCCGGCCAAACACATTTTTACTACCCTGATGCACGGGCCGGCACCGGTGGACGATAAGCCTTTCCGCAAGCAGGATTTGTAGCCCGTAATCGAATCGGGAATGATATAATCAGCCGATTATGAGCTCGAACCTCGCCCGCATGCATTCCCAGCCGATGATTTCGAATCGATCGATCAACGGATTGATTGATGGACTGATTGATGGCATCGTGATGGTGCTCTCTCACTCTCTCTCTCTCTCTCTTGCCTATCGAAAATCGGTTGCGCTTTACATTCCCGCTCGGCACCGGACGAGCAAACACACATTTCATCCGAGCGGCCGTTGCAGCTCCGAGCTCGCGTCGGTGATTTGATTTCCCAACCACCCATCTGAGGCGGACGCTTTGTTTCACGGGGAAAGGTTAGCTTTGTATCGTCCGAACAGGCTGTCGGTGTGAAATAAGCATGCGGTTTTGTTTGGAGCCCTTTCCCTTCCCAAGGGGATACTGGTAAAGATACTGGCCGTACATTATTGACGTAAAGTTCTATCGCCCGGCCTCAAGTTTGTCCTTCCTCACCCACGTGCCGAAGCGTTCGCTCCGATATGGCAGCGTATTTGTAGCACACGCCTATGTATATTTCATCCTTTATCCGGGCGTGCTGTTAATAAATAATAGCCAATGATTGAAAAGGAAAACATCCGCGCCATTTTGCAGCCGCACGCGCCACGTCCTAACGCCCCTCCGCGCCCCCAAAAACCGCCCGGCCTCGGTTGCACAAACAATCTCACCGAAACACGCGCTCGCAGCGTACATAATGGTAATAAATTTTGCCGATCCGATCGGCATTCTGCCTAACGCGCTGTGGCATGTCTTAAGCCGAAGATTCACCTGCTTGGATTGATCTTTAACGTTAAAATAAGCAGCCAACAGAAGGAGCAAGAAACACCTGAAGGAAGCAGCCAATCGCCGTCCCGAAACGCGCCCGGTCGTGACATAAAAGGAAGCAGGTGGTGAATAAAAATCCGCACGTTCCGCCCGCGTTGGCGTGAAGACCCGTTCAGTGGCGCATTCCTCGGGCGGGCGGCATCGGGTGTTTTTCGTGTCGAGGGCATCGGCAGGTGGGTGGGGTTAAACCGGTGTATCATCATCTTGTAAAGCCTGCCTGCCACCATTTTGAGCCGTCTGTCGACATTCCGGGGCGTGCAGGTGCTTGGGCATTGGCAGCAGCACGTCGGTGGAATTTGCACCCCATCGCACAGTGGGCGAGAAGCGTGAGATACAAATATTGAATTTTAAAATTGGATTCTTTCAAGGCCGGCATATGTTCAAACAGCGCGTCTTGTTGTTGTAATGAAATTAAGTAGTTTATTTTCTTATTTACTTGCTATTTGTTTTGTATCGTAAAGATGCAAATATATCTCGAAGAACAAAAAAAATGAATGGTAAAATCTAATGAAAAATCGCTAATCAAAGATGAGCGTTGTGTTGAAGAGATTTTACATATTTCACGATCGTATTTATTTCAAAGATCCAGTTTTCGCATAAACCTTTCTGTCCAAAGATCATATGAATCCTTATAAACCAAACAAAATATCCCGTTTAAAGGAAAATGTCCATTGAAGCTCCCACTGTGCATAACCTTAACAACCGGAGCAAATCACTCGATAAATTCGGGAGAAGAGTGAACTGGAGGATACAATGACGGCCTAGTCTAGTGGAGCTTGTCAGATTTGGTGAGGCACTGAGGGTCTGAGTGGTTGAGACCCGCCCGATATGGCAGCGTATTTGTAGCACCAGCCTATGTATATTTCATCCTTTATCCGGGCGTGCTGTTAATAAATAATAGCCAATGATTGAAAAGGAAAACATCCGCGCCATTTTGCAGCCGCACGCGCCACGTCCTAACGCCCCTCCGCGCCCCCAAAAACCGCCCGGCCTCGGTTGCACAAACAATCTCACCGAAACACGCGCTCGCAGCGTACATAATGGTAATAAATTTTGCCGATCCGATCGGCATTCTGCCTAACGCGCTGTGGCATGTCTTAAGCCGAAGATTCACCTGCTTGGATTGATCTTTAACGTTAAAATAAGCATCCAACAGAAGGAGCAAGAAACACCTGAAGGAAGCAGCCAATCGCCGTCCCGAGACGCGCCCGGTCGTGACATAAAAGGAAGCAGGTGGTGAATAAAAATCCGCACGTTCCGCCCGCGTTGGCGTGAAGACCCGTTCAGTGGCGCATTCCTCGGGCGGGCGGCATCGGGTGTTTTTCGTGTCGAGGGCATCGGCAGGTGGGTGGGGTTAAACCGGTGTATCATCATCTTGTAAAGCCTGCCTGCCACCATTTTGAGCCGTCTGTCGACATTCCGGGGCGTGCAGGTGCTTGGGCATTGGCAGCAGCACGTCGGTGGAATTTGCACCCCATCGCACAGTGGGCGAGAAGCGTGAGATACAAATATTGAATTTTAAAATTGGATTCTTTCAAGGCCGGCATATGTTCAAACAGCGCGTCTTGTTGTTGTAATGAAATTAAGTAGTTTATTTTCTTATTTACTTGCTATTTGTTTTGTATCGTAAAGATGCAAATATATCTCGAAGAACAAAAAAAATGAATGGTAAAATCTAATGAAAAATCGCTAATCAAAGATGAGCGTTGTGTTGAAGAGATTTTACATATTTCACGATCGTATTTATTTCAAAGATCCAGTTTTCGCATAAACCTTTCTGTCCAAAGATCATATGAATCCTTATAAACCAAACAAAATATCCCGTTTAAAGGAAAATGTCCATTGAAGCTCCCACTGTGCATAACCTTAACAACCGGAGCAAATCACTCGATAAATTCGGGAGAAGAGTGAACTGGAGGATACAATGACGGCCTAGTCTAGTGGAGCTTGTCAGATTTGGTGAGGCACTGAGGGTCTGAGTGGTTGAGACCCGGCGAGAGTGCCGTCGGAAGTGAGTTAACAAATTTGTGTCAAACCTGATTCCGTCGAATGCCAGCTTCCACACGACCGATTGACGACCGATTGGCTCTGTCGGAATGGGGAGTGCCGCGCGGAGGGGTGGACGTGAAAATTCAAAGTACCCCCCTCCCCTCTCCGACCCAGTTCCGGAACAGGGGAACGGAAAGCGTCAAGGATTTCTTTATGGCGCTTTTGTGTTTTTTAGCTTTTGTCGAAACCGAGAGCGTACGATGATGCCCCGTGTTTCCCGAAGCAGCCGCCAGCTTTTCCAGCTTAACAGCTTCAGCAGCGCTGCCTGAAAGCCTGCAAAAAGGTAAACAAAGTGTGAGCCTACGACAGAGAGCATCTGGCAGCCGGTCGCCTACCACCACCACCAAAAACCTCGTCGTCACTCCCTCCCCGGAACCGGAACCGACACGAATTGTAAAGAAAATAAGCGCTTTTCAGCAAACGACGAACGATTTCTAATCTGATCGCGCTGGTGGGGGCTGTGAAGAAATTTCGGGCCGGGAAAACAAGAAAAGAATCCCTCAAAAGCAAATTAACGAATCGAAGCCATGAATAGAATTCTAAAGATGCCGCCCGCCGACGCCGAGCTGCGCGAGCGAAAGAGATGTTATCTGGGTCGGTGTAAACGAGTGGAAATCGAGTTTTCCGCAACAGCCCGCCGACGCCGAGCTGCGCGAGCGAAAGAGATGTTATCTGGGTCGGTGTAAACGAGTGGAAATCGAGTTTTCCGCAACGCACCGGGCCGACATTTGGCGTGTGGTTTATTTTTCTGCTGACTGACGATTCGATTGCTCCCATCCCGTTCTTGGGATTCGTCTTTTCTGCTGCTGCTGTTGTTGTTGTTGTTGCTGTTCGCCGCCCAATCTTCTCGGGTCGTCTTCTACACCGCCACAGACCGATTGCTTTCAGCGATCACTCTGCTGATTAGGTATTCATGACGGCGACCAGCCGCAACTTCCACCTCGACCACACGGCCGGCCCGACCAGCCGGATCCATTTCAACTGCGACGCACCATCGCGGGATTGTCTCGCGGAATTCGCGGAAACCATCAACACGAACCTTACGCGCGGTGGTTTCCGTCCCGGCGGCTTCCGCTCCCTGGCAAACGTCGGAGATGATTGATCTGTCTGCCATTCCAGCGGGTTTGGTCTGCGTCCGGGGAAACCGATGAACTGCTGCTGTTTGTTGGTTGTTGGGGTTTTGTGTCTGTGTGTGTGTGTGTTTTGCGTGACCGATAGCATCCTTCCGTTCGGTGCGCAACACGTGCCGAACGTTGAGTCGTTTTAATCACCGAGCGCTAAGACGGATAACTTGAACGCGGGGAGAACACCACTCGCGATCTACATTTATTAAACGGTCTTTCATCTGATTCCGTCGTCTTCTTTCGGCTTAAGTGCCGGTGCTAGTGGGGTGGGTAATTTTTCTCACGGAACAATTAAACCAATTTTGTTTGGATGTTTCGTTTGTTCGCAAGAAAATTGAAATAATATTTTCAACAGCTCGATGTTCTAATTTACATCAATAATTTTGTGGCGATGTTCTGATCAGTTATTGTAATTACTTTTATCCGTACGTAGTTTCTTGTTTTGAATCCCATTTTTGTACCATTTCAATGTTTCTCGATACGCAGAATAATATGAAAGCGATCCTTATAAAAATTTATAAGACTTTTAGATAATTATCATCATTTCTATTACTTTAAGCAGCCTAAGACATTAGAAAAATCAAAACTACTACAGTATTTTATTCAGAACTTGAAATGTAATTCAAGTATCTGTTTGAAAAGTTCTTTAAAGCAATAAAATCAAATGATTATGTTTGATTGTTCCAAAATTTTCGAAATATAACAAAACACTACAAAATTTGTGGCAAGTATCTTCTTGCAAAACGAACTGTTTTGATTGGTTAATCCTATTTCGGAAGATTTTGATTGGATGCCAGTCATTTTTCATATAATGTTTGAAAATTGTCTCTGTTGTTTATCGTAATATGCTCATTTATTTTTGAATTACTTTTTGTGATTATGAAACAATATTCTAAAGAAGTGACAGTTTCGCAAGCAAAGTTTCCCAAATCGAATTTGAAAGGAACTGGCGCGTGCTACAAAATATTGCTGTTACGTAATCCTCCTGCCATACAAAACATCCATGCCATCATCCAGGTACACGGACGAAGACCGACAAAATATTCCGCGTCTTTGAAGCTGACGCTCGAAATCTCTCACACAATCGATTTAAATTCAAATCCTTTAATGTAACGCACCCCACGCTTCGAGCCCATTGCCCTTAAAAGCGCGGCCCATTGTGAGCCATCCAGCTTTGATCAATTCATTTGCTTTCTCAGGGCGACACTTCGCCGCCCCTTTTGCCGAGCATTTCTTATTCATGAACAAACTCCTGCAGCTGGATGTTAATTACGTTACCACCACCGAGCTTCCTTTGTGATTCTAATTTACCGCACCGAATCGGAACCGGTTCCGCGGGACACGTTGCATCCGTTCCCAGGCGAGTTGTAGCGGCTGGCGCGATCGGCCACCGACAACAATCGGTCGGTCGGCAACGGAAAAACAGATTGGCACACGCCGCAAGAATCGTAACGAATCGAGGAAGTTCGTTCCTCCAATTGGGAAACGCACTGCCGAAAAGAGCTGACATGTGCCAATCCGGCCGACGCAAAGCGGATTGCTGGTTCTTACGGTTCTGCTTCGTCCTGCCCTGGTCGCAAGTGGTCAACGTACTGCTATTTCCCGCACATAACTTACACCCCTCAACTGCTCATTTTCCGAGGCGCCCTCCTCCTAGACGAGCTCGTGCCTGCCGTGCCGTGCCCATTCATCTCGAGCACCGTTTCGCTCATTAAAGCGTAATGAAGGAAGAGTTGCACCCCAACTCGTGCCTGCCGTGCCGTGCCCATTCATCTCGAGCACCGTTTCGCTCATTAAAGCGTAATGAAGGAAGAGTTGCACCCCAGCCCACCCCCCTCCCACCCACTCGTTGCCCGCTGGAATCCGGCCGAAAACTGCCGGCGGGGTCGGGTTGCCCGGTGCGCCGTAATTCTCGGAAATTGATTTTCTTCGTTTGCCTCGGCCATTCTGGAGGCGCGTAGAGCGAGTTCTGAAGACGGCCCGTTCCGAAGGACGAGGGTTTGGGTGAAACCGGGCAGGTAAGATGGCCGTGCTGGGCCGAGAGTAATGATTTTTTTCTCTCCCCGGTGTTCCAACTTCCCACACCCAGACCGGTCCCTTTCGGGGTTTCGGGGTGTGGAGCCGGATTGAATGTGTATGGCACGGCATTATGAATAATTGAATACGGAGCGTTTGCAAGCATGCGGAACCCAGAGCGAGGGAGCGAGCGTGGTGTAGGCGAACGCTGTCAATGTGGTTCTGGCCGATGTGTCCTGCCCGAAAACCAAAGCAACCGAAGACACGAACCACACGCCTACGTCGGCCGGCTCGCCGCTCGCTTTATGGTGCCCCGGTTTCACCAACACTCGCATGACCTTGTTCATTGGAAGCGCGGTGTGTTTATTTTTATTAGGTTAGGCTCGTTGGAAAAGGTTAGGAAAGATACTTTCGAATAAACTTCCGAGCTGGTCTGGCCAGGCACTAGCTGTAGCAGCAGCAGCGGCAGCTCCGAATGAGAAGAAATAGCCACAGGACTTGGACTTGTGGGTGTGTGCTTCACAGCCCGCTGTTTGTTTGGTCGAAAGGGCTTACGTATGGGGCTCTGGGTGGCTACCGGCTACCATGCGGACGCAAGAACAACAAGACAAATTTTATGGGCAAATTTGATTAGAGATCTGCTGCGCTGCGTTGCGCGTACCTGTTGCCACTGTTGGCTTAGGCCGATATTTATTCAAGCATGTTTTGTAATAAATTCAAATTAACTATCGATATGTGCTCATTGCATGCAGATGATGATGATTTGCAGATCGTTACGGCGGAAAATGGAAAGGATTGCACAGGGGATGAATTGTCTAATATCCAATCAACGTTTTGTACTTGTTAGAAGGGAGCATTCTTATAAGATAGGTTGTTTAAGGACATCTTTTGAAAATAGTATAGCATCTTCTGTTAATAAGTGCTTGAATATGGTAACACAAACCATAAGCTTCTCCAACCAGATGTGGCCCGTCGAGCTTCGTTGGAGAGAATTTTCAATGTATCCAAATAAAACTCATTCACTTTGCTAGCGTCCCATATGTGCCAACGATCGGTTTTTTACTGCTCCAAATATTACATCAGATGGATAAGTTTTTAGATGCTTCGGAAAGTGGTTCGCTGGGAAAATTTTATAACAATTCAACAAGTTTTTAAATTCGTTGTATGCTGAACCCCTAATATATCCAATTTTAAAGATTTTTCGGATATACTCAAGGTAAGTGATAAAGGTTTGTCGATCAAGACAGTGTAGTAAACTTTCACGATCGACAAAAATGTGTTAGTAATGATGATGCAATCATGAGCTAGCTTATGTCTGAAAATCAGCGTAGCAATATCATGACGAATAGGGAAAATTGATAATATCGAGGTAAAAATTGGTCACTTAGAGAAACTTTACGAAGCATGAGCAACTTCCTCGTTCTTGGCACAACAATCTTCGCGGACATTTGATTTTCGATACATAAAATCTGGCAGAGTGTTAATCACTGAAGAAAAGGCAAAATTCACGAGGCACCTTGCACCGAGCGAGCAGCTTAAAGTTTTCGTCTTCCGGGGCGTCCTCAGAACTGGAACAAATCTGTGCCCCCCAACTGGCATCCATCGACCGGCCGGCACCAATACTGCTGCTTCATTAGGCAATTAAGCGAAAAACTTGTGCAGCTAATCACTTCTCCCGCAACCCGCCCCATTTGCCCCTTCACTCACGCGCCCTACCGGCACTGTAATAATTTTGACGGAACGCAAAAAGCGGCGTAGCGCCGTCGGCCCTCACCGCTGACCACTAATGAAGGAAACGGCTCCTGCTGCTGCCACGCTGGGAAAGGGTTTCCCGGCGCAAACATGCGCCGACACGGCCCTACGGTTCGGTAATTAGGTCCGCACCCCGAAACGCACCCACCAAAACGCAGCACCAAGAATCCGAGTTCCGTTCCGCCCCAGTGCCACGCACTACATTAGCGGCGTCCCTGGGAAAGTTCGCTCGACCCGGACGCCGGACGAGCCGACGAACCGACGAGAGAACAATGTTTCCTTCCATTCTGCAGCAACGAAACGACGTATGCGTCGCACTGTTGCGGACTTCCGCAATGAGACTCAACTTTGGAGGGCGCCCCACGCGGTTGGGGCAGATGCCAGAAGCCCCGACCCGGGCCTGTGGGGGCAAAGATGAAAGAGAAAGTTTTCCATCACAGTTTCGCACCGTCGGTGATTTTATATTTTTCCTTTCGCTTCCTTCCGAACCGTCCGCCCGCCCGCCCGTCGTGATCCGGGATGTTGTGACTAGGACTCTAAAGCGCCGGAGCAAATACCGTACATATTTTCGCAAAATACCTTCCCCGATCGGTGAAGATCCTTTCGTGGTTTCGTGGGCGAGCGTCGGTGGGAGGTCCGCTCCGGGTGCGAAACATACCGCCGCCGAGGTGCTGAAAGATAATTCTGCAGGCACCTGGTCGCCGCCACGTACGCACGGAGGGGGTGCGGGAAATC
>KZ069178.1:13542-35241 GCA_002091845.1 Anopheles cracens
AGGACACTGGTGAAACAGTTTTCGTCTTTCGGCGGGCTGTTGGAATGTTCGACGGCAAGACGACAAGGCGGACTCGGTTGAAACTTTCTTTCTTTCCTTTCCGCTGTGCTGTATTGATTCTGCTTTCTGTCACCAAAATGCGGTTACGGCACCGTGGCATCTTTGCTGGGTTTGCTTCATTGTGTCACTTTCGGTGCCGGTTGTTTTGCCGCGCGAGAGAGCGCATGTTTATCTTTACCCAAAGTTTTTTTCTCCGATTTTTTTTTGCTGTTGTTGCTACCGCTACTCTTCTTCGCGTGGTGTGTTTCGTCATTTTCCGCTTTTCGTCGTCGTTTTTTTGTGTTGCTTTGACAGAAAACTTCTCACAAACGGAAGGAAACAACCAATTCAAAGTCACTTTTATAACTTCCGTATTGAGGCGAGTTTTTCATCTCGCTCTAGGGTGATGAGCTGATGGAACATTTGCCTGTGTATGTGGTTTGCGGTAGTAGTTGTGCAGGAAGGAACAATGCAGCATATATACAATAATGCTTTCCGCTTTTTTCTCTCTATTGAAATGTTTCAATTTGCTCGCTTTGTGTACGATAACAAAGTATATTACAGTTAGTCGTTGTCATACAGAAAATCCGTAATATCGTTAGTTCTTAAAACAAAGTGTATTATTTCATGCAAATTGTTTCTTATTTCAGGAACATTGCATTTTTTTCTTCTCAAAGCATGCACGCATCGATGAATTGTTTGATGTTTTGTTAAAGTTTGCATGCTATACTATGAGTAATAGAAACTATAAATTCCACCAATACTATTTGATGTAAGCTATCTGAAACTCAGCAATAAGATATTTTGCACTAGAACAATACGCAACTTAAAATCTGTAAAATATAAAAGTCTTTTTTTTTTTGCCACCAGCAATGGCGCCATGGTTCATTAATCAATAATGCATGATTTGAGTTCATGCACTTGTGTGATTTTTTGAAATTTTAAAAGTTTACCGTTTGTTTGGATAGGATGTATTTTGTGATTACAGTGCAAATTTATTTGTTTCCAGCATTTTATATTGATATTTTCAAGATTTTACCTAAAAAGACAATATCTGTCAAAGCCGATGATTCCACAATGTTTGTTAGTAATCTTGTCGGTGCATAGTCGAAACGAGTAGAATAAATATCATAACTAATGGTTTGATTAATGAATTAATTCATTTAAGTGAAACAAACAAAATCATCAGAAAACATGAATAATTTCTTTTTTGTGATCTATGACACGAGTCAAGCTGCCAGATGAAAAATTCATTCAATGGGATTCCCGTTTTCGGTTTAAACCAGTGAATGTGCATTTTATCTTATTACTAGCTGATATAAAATCGTTTACATATGCTCTCACAGTTGCTGCATCCAAGTAGCATCCAAGTATTGTACACCTCATGTTGACCTCAAATTGTCCGATAATGGTCCAGGTTGAAAACAGTTTCAATTCAAAAGTAACGTTACTCTAGCTTGGTCACTATGCTTTTCAAAATTCAAAAATCGAAATGAACGCATTTTTTATTCATGTAAATACTGTACACTTGGCGATCTTATCGATTTAATTTAGAATGTGTTCGTTCAAGTCTGGAATCAATAGAGTTACGCTGCGTTCTAGCAAACATCATGCTTCTCCATCGTTTCAGAAGATCCAAAGACAAAGAACGTTAGGTCCGTAGACGAAAGATACTGAATAGCTTCTCAAACAGCTGAATTCTTGAACAGCTCCCATGGTTGCATGAATTCGCTTTACTCAATCTTGAAATCGTTCCACCCATTCTGGAAGTGGTTACTATGTGTGGATCAAAGATCGATCTCGACCAAGTCAATACAATTCCGTTATTGTAAGTATTCAATCTAAAACGATAAACAGAGTATGGAGGCCGTGCATGGTATTTCATGAACCAGTGAACTGATTTCATGATTGGGTGAAACGAATTCATGTACACTGGAAACTGTATGTAAAATCCTATTTGTTCAATATCTGTTAAGGTTTTCTTCCTTAATTACCTAAATTTACTACTAATTACCATTAAAACTATACAAACACACATCTGCAACTGTTGGACCATTTCGTTCTGTTCGAAAATAAGAAAAAGCTATCTCACAATAATGCTTTTGAGAATCATGTAACCTCTCAACAATCCGATATAGAAAATTATTTTTAAATTGATATTAAAGTTTTTAAATGTTACTCCGGAGCAAAAATCAAGAAAAGTTGTCTGTTTTCTAACACTCATCACTGGTCTTTAGTGACTTAAACTGTAAAATCGATACTCATTTCGTATTGCATTATTTTATTTTTGTAAGTAGCTATAGTTCTAGACAGAATGCGAAGTACTTTACGAGTTGGGAGTCTCCGATATTTTTTTGTTTCACCTTGTTGATGAAATGCCCAATGGTCAATATGTTACATAACGTGTGGATAAGGAAAATGAACATAAATCCAACCTCCAAGTTTAAAGTTTTAACGAAATCTGACTTTTTTTAATTCATCCACCCATTAAAATGTATCTACACGTTTACAGCAAATGCTTTAACTTGCAAACGGCTCCATTTCCACTTTAAGGCTTTTCCTAAGTATGCGAGCTGGTGAAACGGCGCACGCGTTTGGATTCCGTTTCAGACGGTTCCGCTTGTGAGTTGTAGCTAGTGGATGTTGAAAATGCCGAACACGGATTCTTCAAATCGCAAGCCGTTCCTCAAACTCACACTCGCAGGTATGCCATTTTCCGTAGAAACGTTCTTCCATCAATACCGCCTGCAATGAGGAAAAACATCGGTTCACGAGCTGTAAGCAGCAATGAAATGGGTGAGGAGCAAAAAAATCGCCCATGAACGTAAAAACTCACCGAATCGCGTATAGAAATAGGAAAAACGTTCGAACGGGTAAAGGACGATAGGCGTGCGGAATAAAGGGGTTAAGCGTGCCGGAGACACAGACACGAGAAATACGCAACCGCTGTATTTCATCGTCCATGACCGACCGAGCCAGTTGAGTTTTCTCTAATCGATATCCATTAGGAAAATTAAAAAAAGCTCACTACCATACCGTGACAGTAAAGGCCCGGTGGAGGTGTTCCTTTAAGAACCCGCCAGCACGAGTACACGCGAGGGGTTCCACCTCGCAAGGACGCAGACGGTGCAGAGCGTACAGTGGGGGACTCGGGACGGTCTTGCGCAAACGAAACCATGCGACAAAATACCGTTTTCAACAAATGCCTAGGTCGCTTCGTCGCCGTGTGGACACGTGAAATCACGTACAATGACCTCCCCAGAGAATGGGGTGTCCTACAAGCGGGGACTAGGTTTGTCTAAGTTTCTGCGATTGCACAATGGGCCGAGCGGGGCTGAATATTCAACAATCATCGCCGACCGGAAGCGTCAGCTAGCTAGACGAAGGGAGCAGAAATCCGCCCCGATGATCCAAAGCGTCCCCCTACGCAGTTTGCTAGACGGTATCGCACGCTATGTGCAAGCATGGCCGTCATTTGCGGACGTGCCGTTGCCGCTTCGCACGTTGTGCATGTACACTGAAAAAGGACATCATATACTTTATGATGTCGGACGCAGCGTTTCTTTGAACAGTTTCAAACCGCACCGCAGAAACCGTGGCACAAACGCGCGGCTCCTTGGACGACCATTTTGTTCCCGTTCGTTCGTACGAATCGCTCCATCTCGCTCGCGGAACGCTCGCTGAAGTTCGCCCGACACGAAGTTCCGAGCCACCCTGCCCGCCCCACGAGCCCACCCCCGCTGAGGGTTCGGTCGAGAACAAACGAACAAAAGCCACCCCAAATTATAAGAATGATGCGTATGAAGCGCTGCGTAAGAACATGAAAATGAAACTCGAGGGAAAGAAACGAATAGCAGCTGCTCCGTGCATCCGACAGCCAACCAACCAATCCAAAGCGATCGATAATCAAAGAGGGCGAGGCATGCTGCAACATCGCTGACGTTGGTAGTGTGCGTGAGCTCGCGGAGATGAGAAATGTTTTCTTTGCCTTGTGCGGGGTATTGGAGAGAACAGGGAGAATAAAACGTTTGCTAGAAGAAGACACAGTACGAAATGTGCTGTGTATAAACTGGCCACAGAAGGTGCAACAACTATGTGCGAATAGTTGTAGCTAGTGGATGTTGAAAATGCCGAACACGGATTCTTCAAATCGCAAGCCGTTCCTCAAACTCACACTCGCAGGTATGCCATTTTCCGTAGAAACGTTCTTCCATCAATACCGCCTGCAATGAGGAAAAACATCGGTTCACGAGCTGTAAGCAGCAATGAAATGGGTGAGAAGCAAAAAAAATCGCCCATGAGCGTAAAAACTCACCGAATCGCGTATAGAAACAGGAAAAACGTTCGAACGGGTAAAGGACGATAGGCGTGCGGAATAAAGGGGTTAAGCGTGCCGGAGACACAGACACGAGAAATACGCAACCGCTGTATTTCATCGTCCATGACCGACCGAGCCAGTTGAGTTTTCTCTAATCGATATCCATTAGGAAAATTAAAAAAAAAGCTCACTACCATACCGTGACAGTAAAGGCCCGGTGGAGGTGTTCCTTTAAGAACCCGCCAGCACGAGTACACGCGAGGGGTTCCACCTCGCAAGGACGCAGACGGTGCAGAGCGTACAGTGGGGGACTCGGGACGGTCTTGCGCAAACGAAACCATGCGACAAAATACCGTTTTCAACAAATGCCTAGGTCGCTTCGTCGCCGTGTGGACACGTGAAATCACGTACAATGACCTCCCCAGAGAATGGGGTGTCCTACAAGCGGGGACTAGGTTTGTCTAAGTTTCTGCGATTGCACAATGGGCCGAGCGGGGCTGAATATTCAACAATCATCGCCGACCGGAAGCGTCAGCTAGCTAGACGAAGGGAGCAGAAATCCGCCCCGATGATCCAAAGCGTCCCCCTACGCCATCAAACGAACACAACAGCACATGTTGCAAGTGCTATTGCTCGTGTATTAGTCCAACGAACACAGGTTTCATGGCAGATAAATATGTGAGACAGAGAACAAAGACGAATGGTTCCAAGAGTAAGGGAGAAAACACATGAGTGTCGAATGGGAACACTGGGAGAAAACTGAAGTCAAAATACATTTCTTTTGGAAATCACATTTTCAACATTGTTACTTACATATAATTGCAATTGCGACAAAATTTGTTCAATACAAAATAATACATTGAACATTCCACATAAGTTTTGTATATGGAGTTAGCATTTAGTTTTTGTTTCGAAACATTCAGTTTTTTCCAAGCTTCTAATTATTATGTTATGCACTAATATTCATTCATATTAATAAACTATGTCTATGGCATAGGCATATTTGCAATCATTCTTTTTAAATTCCCGTAACTTTATTTTCTACTGAAACATCATATTTATGGCCTATTCACCCGCCGCAGTGCCAACTGTGCCGCCTATGTACATAAGGGATTCATAGCAGGGGGTGAATAAGAGGAAAAATATAGGAGCTTCTTCAATGCAAGTTTAGCCTTCGTGCGTGGCGCGTCGTCGTGTTCGTCGAACAGTAAAAAAAACTCGGAACATCGCGTCTCGACGCAAAAAGGATTTATGTGAGGGTTGAGTCCTGTCGGTGCGTTTACGTCTCCTGTTGCGGATAGTTTTCCAGTTTTACGTTTGGAAAATCGATGCCACGGTTTTCATCAACATCGGGGCTCAAGCTCTTTCCAAATCCGAAACCGGTGCTGTGACTTTAGTGACAATTTTAATATAAGTTAACTTATTTTATGTTCCTTTCGCTTGCTGGAATGTTATCGTTACTCACGTCGCGCCGCCGTGCAGTGTGATCGTAATCCGAAAGAAGCATTATTTAGGAATTCGCGGCGGTTCAGTTCATCGTTCGGAGATCGTCCACTGGTGTGTAGTGCAATTTGAAGCTCATTATCCTGGATTGTGTCGATTGTGCGTTCGTGCTCTGAAATGCAGCGTTCTACTCAGCTGGTTAGTTTTAGATAGTGCTTTCGATAGTTGTGATCCTACCGCACCGAAAATGCTACAACTTCAAGAGAAGAAAATGAAGCAAAAGGCCATTTAAAAGAGAAAAACAACAACACCGCACAATTTTGAAGCATTCTGGAAAACGTCGAAGCAGCATTCAGTGTGTGCCTTAGAAAAATAGTGTGGATATCCGATTCTGGTAGATCAACTGCGCCAACGGAACCACGTCGCATCGGAATCCAACGGTTCCAGGCGTGACGTCGGCAGGTGCGATTGCGTTTCGTGGTCTCGTGCACCACACATCGCTGGCAGTGTCCTGATCGCTCGACCACATCATTCCCAACAAAATCATCCTATATGGTAATGGCAGAGATCGGTGGCCCCTTGGCACACCAACTACCCTTACACAATCATAGAGGTGGACTGGTGCAACCGTCGCTGGTCATGAACCATCATCATCTGGATCCTTTAGACAGTAGCGGTTGCCATGGACCAAACATTCATCCAAGTAAGTTACATTCCATTAAGTTTAGCTACCGTGCGCAAACTGCCACCGAACCTGAAATGCAAGGCATGCCATGACAATTAGCACGTACCAAAAAAGCGCACGACTTACAAAACACCGAAGGAAAGATATCTTATTTGCAAGGAAAAAAGTGTTCGTGCTTGCATTTATGATATAATGCATTTTATATGGCACTGCTAAATTTATCCGTTTACGTCATCCAGGGATTAATTAACTATTTATTGTTATAGAAAAGTAATAACAATAAATGAAGCTTTTCTTGCGTGTTTTCTACAAACGCTTGTTACTATATGTCAACTTTGATTACCAAATGAAGATGTTGAAAACAGTGCGAGTGTGATCATTGTTCACTTTATTTATTTATTTTATTTTATGTTGGGACGACTCTGTTTACTTTATAAACGATTGTGGCAAGACTATTTATGTTACCTGTAGTAAACAAAATGTAAAGAGTTACTTTCTAAAACCACATTAATAGTATACAATCTTTCTCGTAGCTAGATATTAGTTGAATCTAATTATCATTATTGTTCGTATTATATGCATTAAGAACTTCATGCCAGCTCAAAGTAGCCTCTGTAGTTAAATTCTAAATGAATGCGTTATAAACTATTATTACTCCCAATTATTCTTTTGATGAAAACCGTGGCATCGATTTCCCAAACGAAACGCTGGAAAACCTTCCGCAACACGAAGTGTAAGCGCACCGACAGGACTCAAACCATACATAAATTCTTTACGCGATGTTCCGAGTTTTTTTTTGCAACTTCTAATTAAAGCAACTACAACTAGCTATGGTCAATGCCTACATGGCAAAAACTAGCACATCATAGTAGTCAAAGAGCATCGCTAGGAAAATGCATCCTTGATCTAGTGGTTCCATCTGTTAGCAGGTGCTCACGGCAACAAATAAATTAGTTTTTGGGTATTTTCCCCTTTTCCATTTTTTACGTTTTTTGCACGTTTTAAATATTGTTAAAAGTAAAACGAATGCAAAAACAAGATTATTTAAATCGGTCCATTTATTCATAAAAAAACATTTTCAAGCGTAGTTTTTATTATTTTTAAACATCCACTCATAAATTTCTTACAAAACTCATAACAAGACTTCTATGCTGATTTTAAATTTACGTGTATAAGCGTGTAATTAGAGTTCGTAAATACTTTTCGATTGACTACATAGTATTTACAAGGCGTATAAATTAACATTTTTATCAATTTTATCAATTAGTAACGATACAGAGATATGGTTCGAAAACTGTTCGAAGAACACAGACTATGTATCATCAAATTCAGTTTCAGATGATTGAAGTTTTGTTGGCTTATTGTCCAACATTTCGTACGAAGAATATTACGGACATTTTTGAAAAAAACCGAGCGAACCGTTTTCTCTACAAATAGGCTGCATTTGAAAATGTTTTTTTTTTTAATATGTATCATTAGCATGCAGACATGATATATCCTTTTGTTAGCAATATTATGTCCTGGTTATTTAATAATATGTCTGTAGAGATTAGATGGAATATCTGTGGAAAGTTTATTGTTGATATAATACTCTCCAATACTAGGCGAAGCTCTTAGTGTGTAGTAAGAACAGCTTTGGAGACGCTTTGTGTTTTATTCGAGCGATCTTACAACTAGAATGATCGTAATTTTAAAAGATTGCTATAAACCATCTACCTGACTATCTACCAAACGATCTATCTACTATCATTAAACAACAAAGTTAAGCATGATAAACTTTGTAGAAAGTCGAGTATCCGTAAGTGAAGCATCCGAAGCGAGCGAATGACTGGAGGGTATGCTTATGCGGTTTAAATTGTTTGACATGTGTTTTTGTAACATTACGCACGCCGTCAACCGCCCAAATAAGCGGCAGGGTAAAGCGTTTCCTAACAATTACACCTTACCTGGGAAATCCGCCAAATGCCGGTTCCAAGTTTCCACTACCAGTTCTATCGCTTAACCGGTCGCATGGATTTCCCACACTTTCTACACCATCGTCATACCGAACAGTGCACCCTACTCTGTGAAGTGTCCCAACTATTGAAAACCGGTGTATTAATGTTTCGTTTTGCATTTGCATGCACATTCTCTGTGTGCTATGCAAATTTTGAACACTTTGCAGTGTGCGAGCCCATCCGCAGATGTCTGCAGAAGCACAGAATAGAGATGAAATCGTCGTATCTCTGTAACAATATCTTGTCTAGCGTGAAGGTGTGCTTTATCGCGGACCGGGAAACGTCATTCCTATTCCCGTGATGTTCCGTTCTGGCGACGACCACCAACGAGCACACACGCGACGTTCCACGAGCGGCAGCGGGTGGCTGTGTGTCACTAAATAGTTTTCATCGATCAAAATAACATTTCCACTCATCTGGCTGCTACAGAGCGGGACGGTCTTTCAAGATAACATTCTTGTGCTCCACCGCCCGACCAGCTGGCGTGGATCTTCAATAAACACATTACGCATTAGGCCGCACAAAAGTGTCAATCTTTGGCTGCACCATGCCGTGGGATGTCGTGCCGGTGGAATGGCTCTGGTCAACCGTTGCGAGACTTGCCGTTCGCCTCCGCTGTTGGCGGCATCAGCGGCTTGGAATCTGGCGGTCTCGTTGCCGCTAGGATTCTCCGGAGATCGGATCTGTGTTGATCCTGGCGGGCGGTGTTTGTGGGGTTTAGTGTTTTTCTTTCGTGTTTTTGTTTTTGCACGTCATCACATCGTAGCGAAACCATTAAGAGGCAAGATTTGCTGTTTGCCGGGCGCGATGCACGATAGCGAAAGAAAATTATTTAATTACCGCGTGAGTTGCGCTTCTTTTCGCGCAATTGGACCTACTATTTCGCTGCCCTTGGCGCACCTGGGGGCGAGCTTTCCGCTGCGGGCTTCTTGAAGCCACCCGGAATCACCGATAGAAGGTGGCACGAACGGTGTAGTGGAGCTTCCACTGGAATGTCGTAAAACAGTACCACACACACACATACACCTTGAAAGTGATTCTTTGCACCTCACCTAACTGACAAGTTCACGGTTCCTACCTGAGATGAGTTTGAACGCAATCCCTTCGGGATCACGCGTGTCCTTTCCGTGCAAGGAGAGTAGCTTTTTTGCCAACGTCCGACACGCGGACATGCTTTATATATGGTGAATAAATTAGACATGACGACGGCACTGGCTGTCACGTGCACTGCGAACGGGGGGAGGCAGCAGAAAAGGCAGATAAAGATTATGGGCAACAGCCCAAAACGTGTACGAATTATTCATACGCATGATTAATAAACAGTAAAATGTAGAATTAGTTAAGAATATGAATATGGATTATCATAAATAAAGCTTATACTTAGCCGTTGCATGGCCCGGAGCCATAGTTGGCTGGGGCTGAAAAGTACTCCCCCCCCCCCACCGAACAGCACCACCACCACCACCAATGACGAAGGCCATTTCGGGCGCGACCATGCCATAGCAGAAAAGAGTATGGACACTATCGGAGCCTATCGCAATCGTTTGGCTCGGGGTCTGCACCGGCCGAGGAGCTTTGAACATTCATGCGCTGCATCTATTTTCCACTCAAACGAGCAGCCTCTCATCCTCATTAGGCTCTCCATCCAGCAAACCGGACAACCAGTAGCAACAGTTACCCATCGGGCTACTGCGTTCGGGTTTTTCTTAAACCTCCATTTTCCAGCTCACTGCCCAGTTTTGCCGCCGGTGCCTAGCAACCGGCAAGCAGGGACGATGATGGTCAGCAAGTAAATTTTGGACGGGGCGCGTCTTTTACAGGTTTTTTTTGGTTTCAGCTCAACCCACTGCATTTACATTCAATAGTCTGTTTCGATATCATAGCCGTCTATGATTTTTTGTTTTTCTTACCAATTTTTGCGAAACAGTCCCAATAAATGTCTCCTTTGTTCGTTTCAATTTCATAAACGTTAGTTCCGGTGCGATTTGTTTTGATTTCGATGCAGTTGTTTTTTTTCTTTTTTCGATAAAATGTCTTCATAGGAAACTTACTCAAGAAACGAACAAAGGAGACTTTGATTTGGACAATTTCGCTAAACCGAACGGACGTGCAACAAAGTCATAGACGGCTATGGCATCCAAGTGAACGATGACATCTAGGAACTCTGAATCGAAGCACTCTTTAATATCGTGGTTTCGGTTCTATTTTGCTGGGTGGGGTGCGACAAGTCGCTTTATATAAAATTTTGTTCGCCTGCTGCTGCTGCTGCTGAGAATTTACTGCAGTACACTTTGTTTAAAGAACTCGCAACTTCTGTGAATGTCTTCGCGGACGCACAAACACTGTAGCCGGTCGGAGTCTATAATTGCTACATATTCCGTAAACATTCCGTGATGTGACCAGCACCGTTCCCACAGCCCGGCCACGATGGATGCGTCTTTGTTTTCGTCTCGTTTTGCACTTGGCCTCAGCCTCAGATGTGCATGTTACATTAGAGCGGCACAAGTGTTGCAGCTGGCCACTGGCCCGGCGAGAGAGTGGGGCAACTGCTCCACGCCCCAATCATATTCAAATTATTTCCAACATCTGTTCGACCGAAAGGCCGTACCAAACACGCAGCGGCACACACTTTGAACACGGGCAACCCGAGCGTTTAGCAGCGTTCGATCGCCCAGACAAGTCGCGCTGTGTTGTTTATTCAATTACAACAATTCGAGTAGAAATTATTCATCCTAAGCGCAAACCTCCCAACGCGCAGCCAAGCCAAATGACGGGAAGAAAGTTCCCAGGAGGCAGAAAGGTTCGATCTTCCCGAGCGGTTCTCCCGCGGGAGGCCTTCGGAGGCCGATAAACATCACGATGACGGATGCCGGCGTGCTCGATCGGGCGATTTAAACGACCGTTTTCGATGTTTTTCCGAATCGACGAAGTGTAAACAAACAAATGGCCCGGCCGGGGCGAGTTCCACGTGCGATCGGAACTGAAGCTCGCGGAGGATCGAGCGGACGGGTGAGAGAGAGAGTGTGTGATTCCGTGTTAAGACTGTGGCGACCGTATCGGTACTAATTGGTCCGGGCCGACCACTAGACACATATGACGGCCAGAGTGTCAGGGTGTGGAGCAAAATTGATTACATTCATCGAGCGCTTCATCATCGTGAGCCACACCGGATTCGATTGGACTCGTCCGAAAACGGCGGAACCACCGCCAGGAAGTGGCTCGGACATCTCGGCTTTACATTGCACACACCGGGGACCGGATGATACGTTGCAGGTGCATCCAATTCAATTTTTTTTGGTTTCAGCTCAACCCACTGCATTTACATTCAATAGTCTGTTTCGATATCATAGCCGTCTATGATTTTTTGTTTTTCTTACCAATTTTTGCGAAACAGTCCCAATAAATGTCTCCTTTGTTCGTTTCAATTTCATAAACGTTAGTTCCGGTGCGATTTGTTTTGATTTCGATGCAGTTGTTTTTTTTCTTTTTTCGATAAAATGTCTTCATAGGAAACTTACTCAAGAAACGAACAAAGGAGACTTTGATTTGGACAATTTCGCTAAACCGAACGGACGTGCAACAAAGTCATAGACGGCTATGGCATCCAAGTGAACGATGACATCTAGGAACTCTGAATCGAAGCACTCTTTAATATCGTGGTTTCGGTTCTATTTTGCTGGGTGGGGTGCGACAAGTCGCTTTATATAAAATTTTGTTCGCCTGCTGCTGCTGCTGCTGAGAATTTACTGCAGTACACTTTGTTTAAAGAACTCGCAACTTCTGTGAATGTCTTCGCGGACGCACAAACACTGTAGCCGGTCGGAGTCTATAATTGCTACATATTCCGTAAACATTCCGTGATGTGACCAGCACCGTTCCCACAGCCCGGCCACGACGGATGCGTCTTTGTTTTCGTCTCGTTTTGCACTTGGCCTCAGCCTCAGATGTGCATGTTACATTAGAGCGGCACAAGTGTTGCAGCTGGCCACTGGCCCGGCGAGAGAGTGGGGCAAATTTTTTGCCAACGTCCGACACGCGGACATGCTTTATATATGGTGAATAAATTAGACATGACGACGGCACTGGCTGTCACGTGCACTGCGAACGGGGGGAGGCAGCAGAAAAGGCAGATAAAGATTATGGGCAACAGCCCAAAACGTGTACGAATTATTCATACGCATGATTAATAAACAGTAAAATGTAGAATTAGTTAAGAATATGAATATGGATTATCATAAATAAAGCTTATACTTAGCCGTTGCATGGCCCGGAGCCATAGTTGGCTGGGGCTGAAAAGTACTCCCCCCCCCCACCGAACAGCACCACCACCACCACCAATGACGAAGGCCATTTCGGGCGCGACCATGCCATAGCAGAAAAGAGTATGGACACTATCGGAGCCTATCGCAATCGTTTGGCTCGGGGTCTGCACCGGCCGAGGAGCTTTGAACATTCATGCGCTGCATCTATTTTCCACTCAAACGAGCAGCCTCTCATCCTCATTAGGCTCTCCATCCAGCAAACCGGACAACCAGTAGCAACAGTTACCCATCGGGCTACTGCGTTCGGGTTTTTCTTAAACCTCCATTTTCCAGCTCACTGCCCAGTTTTGCCGCCGGTGCCTAGCAACCGGCAAGCAGGGACGATGATGGTCAGCAAGTAAATTTTGGACGGGGCGCGTCTTTTACAGGTTTTTTTTGGTTTCAGCTCAACCCACTGCATTTACATTCAATAGTCTGTTTCGATATCATAGCCGTCTATGATTTTTTGTTTTTCTTACCAATTTTTGCGAAACAGTCCCAATAAATGTCTCCTTTGTTCGTTTCAATTTCATAAACGTTAGTTCCGGTGCGATTTGTTTTGATTTCGATGCAGTTGTTTTTTTTCTTTTTTCGATAAAATGTCTTCATAGGAAACTTACTCAAGAAACGAACAAAGGAGACTTTGATTTGGACAATTTCGCTAAACCGAACGGACGTGCAACAAAGTCATAGACGGCTATGGCATCCAAGTGAACGATGACATCTAGGAACTCTGAATCGAAGCACTCTTTAATATCGTGGTTTCGGTTCTATTTTGCTGGGTGGGGTGCGACAAGTCGCTTTATATAAAATTTTGTTCGCCTGCTGCTGCTGCTGCTGAGAATTTACTGCAGTACACTTTGTTTAAAGAACTCGCAACTTCTGTGAATGTCTTCGCGGACGCACAAACACTGTAGCCGGTCGGAGTCTATAATTGCTACATATTCCGTAAACATTCCGTGATGTGACCAGCACCGTTCCCACAGCCCGGCCACGACGGATGCGTCTTTGTTTTCGTCTCGTTTTGCAAAAAAAACAAACAACTACACTTTTCGGAAAGGCATGAAGACGATCTCACCTGAGTCGCACAAAAAATCGACCCCCGCTAGTGCCACCTCAAACAGCAACCACACAAAGCAACCGGGGCATTTGCCGCCCCGAACTGTAATGTGACCCAAAGTCATTTCCACGTTACTGCCACGGCACGGCCTGTCCGTCCGTCCGTCTGTCGGCATCGTCGCGGCGTCATAGAGAGAAATGGAAAACCCTAAACAGGAACCTCCATAAAACCGATAAACGACCAGATAATTTAAGGTGAATATAAAGTTCACACTATTTTACGATCGACCACGGGGCGGCCGGATCCTCCTGTCCGTGTGCCTTGTCGCCGTGGGATGTCGTGCCGGTGGAATGGCTCTGGTCAACCGTTGCGAGACTTGCCGTTCGCCTCCGCTGTTGGCGGCATCACCGGCCTGGAATCTGGCGGTCTCGTTGCCGCTAGGATTCTCCGGAGATCGGATCTATGTTGATCCTGGCGGGCGGTGTATGTTTGTGGGTTTTAGTGTTTTTCTTTCGTGTTTTCGTTTTTGCACGTCATCACATCGTAGCGAAACCATTAAGAGGCAAGATTTGCTGTTTGCCGGGCGCGATGCACGATAGCGAAAGAAAATTATTTAATTACCGCGTGAGTTGCGCTTCTTTTCGCGCAATTGGACCTACTATTTCGCTGCCCTTGGCGCACCTGGGGGCGAGCTTTCCGCTGCGGGCTTCTTGAAGCCACCCGGAATCACCGATAGAAGGTGGCACGAACGGTGTAGTAGAGCTTCCACTGGAATGTCGTAAAACAGTACCACACACACACACACACACACCTTGAAAGTGATTCTTTGCACCTCACCTAACTGACAAGTTCACGGTTCCTATCTGAGATGAGTTTGAACGCAATCCCTTCGGGATCACGCGTGTCCTTTCCGTGCAAGGAGAGTAGTTTTTTGCCAACGTCCGACACGCGGACATGCTTTATATATGGTGAATAAATTAGACATGACGACGGCACTGGCTGTCACGTGACTAGATGATGACGATGAAAGCCTACCGCTGTGGCACCTGCAGCTATGGCTACTTCGTTCGTGATCTCGTTAGCGGCACCCAGGCAGTACATCATAATTGGGACTGACGAAGACATTCCATGAGGCAGCTCATCAAGCTTCTTCCAGCAAACCAAGAAAAAAAAACAAACAACTACACTTTTCGGAAAGGCATGAAGACGATCTCACCTGAGTCGCACAAAAAATCGACCCCCGCTAGTGCCACCTCAAACAGCAACCACACAAAGCAACCGGGGCATTTGCCGCCCCGAACTGTAATGTGACCCAAAGTCATTTCCACGTTACTGCCACGGCACGGCCTGTCCGTCCGTCCGTCTGTCGGCATCGTCGCGGCGTCATAGAGAGAAATGGAAAACCCTAAACAGGAACCTCCATAAAACCGATAAACGACCAGATAATTTAAGGTGAATATAAAGTTCACACTATTTTACGATCGACCACGGGGCGGCCGGATCCTCCTGTCCGTGTGCCTTGTCGCCGTGGGATGTCGTGCCGGTGGAATGGCTCTGGTCAACCGTTGCGAGACTTGCCGTTCGCCTCCGCTGTTGGCGGCATCAGCGGCTTGGAATCTGGCGGTCTCGTTGCCGCTAGGATTCTCCGGAGATCGGATCTGTGTTGATCCTGGCGGGCGGTGTTTGTGGGGTTTAGTGTTTTTCTTTCGTGTTTTTGTTTTTGCACGTCATCACATCGTAGCGAAACCATTAAGAGGCAAGATTTGCTGTTTGCCGGGCGCGATGCACGATAGCGAAAGCCAGGAAGTGGCTCGGACATCTCGGCTTTACATTGCACACACCGGGGACCGGATGATACGTTGCAGGTGCATCCAATTCACTAATGGGCGGATGAGTATTTTATTTACAAAACACACCGTTCCCGCTGGACCGGAACCGGATTGGGATGGAATTTGATATTCATATTGAAAAATGGGTTGTTCGGCGAGGTGGGTACAACCGGAACAAATAGGGTATGTGGTTCTTTTTTTCTTCTCTCTTTTGTTTTTGTTGGTGTCTCCCGAGGGTCGTGTTTACAACACGGCATCCTCTCCGGAGGACGACGCGTCGCGTCCGTTATTGACGGGAATTTTTAATGTCTCTCGAATGGGGCCAGCTTCCATTTCCGCCGCGACACGATCGCCTGGCATGGGCGGATTTTTGTAAGCCACGCACATGTCCCACCACGCATATGACCTAGGCTAATTGGATAACATTAATTGCTCGCTACCGGGGCCACGGGTGTCAGGCCCATTCGACGACTCAATCGGCAGCGACAGATCCCATCAGCTGGCCGTCAAAGCATACGGCCGCGGCATCGGGTAACACACAGTGACACAAAATCTCTCCCACAACCACCCACGAGGGAAGGGGGTGGTGGGGGCATTTAGTGGTGGTATTAGAAGAATTAATCAGTTGCTCAATCTGACGTGACGTGAATCCGATCGAACCGGCTGCTGACTGCTCACCGACCCGGTCCCGGTCCGGTTGCGGAGGAGCTTTTTTGGGCTTTTTTCTCTCTCTACCTCAGCCTCAGATGTGCATGTTACATTAGAGCGGCACAAGTGTTGCAGCTGGCCACTGGCCCGGCGAGAGAGTGGGGCAAATGCTCCACGCCCCAATCATATTCCAATTATTTCCAACATCTGTTCGACCGAAAGGCCGTACCAAACACGCAGCGGCACACACTTTGAACACGGGCAACCCGAGCGTTTAGCAGCGTTCGATCGCCCAGACAAGTCGCGCTGTGTTGTTTATTCAATTACAACAATTCGAGTAGAAATTATTCATCCTAAGCGCAAACCTCCCAACGCGCAGCCAAGCCAAATGACGGGAAGAAAGTTCCCAGGAGGCAGAAAGGTTCGATCTTCCCGAGCGGTTCTCCCGCGGGAGGCCTTCGGAGGCCGATAAACATCACGATGACGGATGCCGGCGTGCTCGATCGGGCGATTTAAACGACCGTTTTCGATGTTTTTTCCGAATCGACGAAGTGTAAACAAACAAATGGCCCGGCCGGGGCGAGTTTCACGTGCGATCGGAACTGAAGCTCGCGGAGGATCGAGCGGACGGGTGAGAGAGAGTGTGTGATTCCGTGTTAAGACTGTGGCGACCGTATCGGTACTAATTGGTCCGGGTCGACCACTAGACACATATGACGGCCAGAGTGTCAGGGTGTGGAGCAAAATTGATTACATTCATCGAGCGCTTCATCATCGTGAGCCACACCGGATTCGATTGGACTCGTCCGAAAACGGCGGAAGTGGCCAGGAAGTGGCTCGGACATCTCGGCTTTACATTGCACACACCGGGGACCGGATGATACGTTGCAGGTGCATCCAATTCACAATAAAACAAAATAAATTTCCCCAAATTCCTCTATTAACTTCAAAATAAATTTGCAAAATAATTTATTAAAAAGCAATACACGACCGACTGTGTGTGTGTCTCTCTCTGGTTGCGGCTGCGTTTCAAAAGAAAAGGCAAACAGGAAAGCGAAACAGAGGCATGACGACACACCACCAAAGGTTTTATGCAAATTTGATTCGACCATTCGGTTCCGTTCCGTTCCTTTCGCGTTTCCCGAGCGGCGTCGGTGATCGCTTCGCCTCGGCCAGCGCCTGTCAGCGCGGTATAAGTCACGGTAAGGGATGGGATTGTTCGGCCCATTATATTCGCCTGCATTTGGAAGCCTGTGAGTCAGGACCTGCGGGCTTGGAACGTTTCGGGCTAATCGGGTTGGTCAGTTCGCGTTCGTGGTGCCGGTAGCTCGAAGGAAGAAGCACATGAAGCGCGAAACACAACCGACCGTTGCTGCCCTTTTGTGGGCCCTTCTTTTGCTCCAGCAGTTGCCGCATCCTTTCTTACGGTCGTCTGCATTGGCTAAAGATCGATATCGGTTGCTGGCTTATTTCGCCACTTTTTTGACACCATTTTATTCGTCCCCGCTCGTTCATGCTTCCAAGCAATTCGGCCGGGTGCTTCCTAGACAGTCCGGAGCTCGGATGCCCCTGGGCCGGCATTTCCCAACTCACTGCCGTGCCGTCGTTTGGCCAAACCTTTCGGCCGCGCCATGTGTGACTGTGGCGTGTTCAATTTTTTTTATATCGAACGGCTTTTTTGTTTGTTTGTTTGTTTTGTTTTGCCGCTTTTCTGCTGAGCTTCTGATCAATGCCGACGACTTTTAGCGATCGTGCCCTCGCGCTCGTTCTGCGATCAAACCGCACACGGCAAAGGAACTGCCGCCATGTTAATGCAAATTAAGCTCCAACCTCAACCGAACGGGGAACGCGGAACCGAGCAGGACAAACTCGCGCGGGAAGTTTTGGGAACAGGAAAGGAAAAAAAATGACGATAAAAAGAGCAGCACAGGGTTCCTTCCGCGGTTTTCGCCACCGGCACACCCGGCGCGAATCGATCGTTCGTTTCGTCGCACTTGCCGCCCCGATAAAGGGGCTGTTGCGTTTTCGAGGGCACCCGGAATGAATTGCGATCGGAAATCTGTCAATCGGAAACGGCGATAAGCAGCCCGGCGATAACAACTGTTTGGCGGCGGCGGCGACAATTGAACTTTTCCGCCTTCGCTAGCCGCCACCAGAGCCACCAAGAGGGCAAATAAAGGCAGCAATCTTTTGCCGCACAAATATGACGCCAGCAAAAATGTGGCTGCAGTGGGAAAATTCGTCGCAATGCCATAAAACACCGCCCGAATGCCACCGGCGCGGGCTGGTTGGCGAATTTGGCTCAATAAATATCCTACCAGGTAGCCCCCGACGTGCGCATCGCACGATCGCATATGCGTGTGACTTTCCGAACGATCATGCCCCAGCCAGCTTCCGAGCGAATGTCAAAGCAACGCTGGCAGACAGCACCGGTCGCTGAGATGAAGGAAGGAAGTCGTTGAACGGGACGACGTCCGAATGACGACCGCTGGCTGGCAACGAAACATAAAAAACAACGATCCCACCGATCTTCAAACGATTGCGAGATCGCAGCGGAGAGAAACGGGTGTCTGTGCGCGAGAGTGTGAGAGAGAGAGAGAGAGAGATGAAACACACTCCAGCAAGTGCCACACCACACGCACGGGTCGTTGTGTGTGGTCGGGTTTTATAGATTTATAAACAAATTATGTATGCTTTTCTTATTAGAGTCACATTTTTCATAAATTAGCATGTCGAAGTGTGAAAGCAGTATAAAGCGCACCAAGCACGGCCGATGAAACAAAACGCTCCACGGGGCCCGCATGGCCTGGCACGGCGACCTTTGGCTGGGAGCTGGGAGTCGTTCCGTGTGTCACCGAGCCGCATCGGGCCCTGCTTAAGGCTTCTGCACCGTTGCCCCAAACGAGATGCGCCGCTGCCAGCAGAATCGCGGCCCTGTGCCCAGCGGCCCGGTGGAAACTTCCAGCCCCAGGAAAGCACGGAACACAGCACGCCAATGCTAACAAGACGGCAGTGTCGTGTGCGCGTCTGTGTGTGTGTGGAACTCGGCCTTTCACACTTCCTTCCTTCCTTCGGATTAATATTGATCCAAGTAAATAGTGCTACCGTCGTTACGTCAGTGCCGTTGGGAACATAGTGATTGTGCGCGCTACTTTTTCGTCCATTTATTGGTTAATCTGTGTCAATGAAAGGTGTCCTTATTACGTTGACTCCGACAGCAAGGCAGGGCGGTAGCTTTTCGAACATGTTGGAAAGTTTGATAGATGAATTTTGGAGGCAAACTTGCGAACGATCACGCAGTCAAGAGAATGATTCGGCATTAAACGAACTGCGTACTCCTAAACTCCGATCACCTATCTAAATGTGTGATGCAAAGTGACAATGACAGTCTAGAGACTGTCTATTTGTATAGTCTTATAACAAATACTTTACCTGGAATAGGAAATGTTTTAAATTTATCGTAATACTTGTGATATCGTAACTGTGTATACAATTCCGATCAACTTGACGTCTTATCATATGCTGGAAACATGAAATAAGCACTGTGTCGCATAAATAAAGTCAAATGATATGGAATAAGTTTGCATGAACTTAGCATGAACTTGGTTTTCTACTTAGTAAGCAAGTAAAGTAAAGGGCAAGTAAAGAATCGTTTTGACATCCTCAAAATAGTGTAGTTTTAAGCAGTAGTCGTTATATGGTGCATTACGACAGAAACATTGAAGACGTATGTTTAGGAAGTGGTCTATGGCTAGAGAATCTCAATCTATTCTGATCAAGGTTAAATTGTAGCATTTTTATCTTTTTTGTTTTGAATTTCTATTTGTTTTTGATTTTATTGCACCGTTCAAATCCTTTCTAAATGTAAATTTGATTTACTTCTTGAAATGCCATGTTTTACAGGGGCACGAGATACCCGGCAGAACATCGCAGCAAAGCAGAACGCCGGGAGAAAAATAAACGCCCGCGTCTTGAGACGCGGATGCTGGCTGCTGCTCGGCACTCGAAAACCCGGCCCCGACCGGCCGGGGACTGACTTATGGCTGTCGGGCAACTCAACCGAAGAACAGAACACACGACACGACACGACGACGGTGCGGCAAGACGCACGATGACGAAAGCGCGCTTGCGCGAGACGATCGCGACACGATCACCCGACACACGGGATGATATTCGCTAATTTATCTTCCCGCGCTACCTATGCCGGGCCGGCGGCGGGCGCGGTGTCCGCCGGAGGGTATGCGGGCGGATAGTTTGGATTCGGTAATGATCGCACGTGCTAATTGGCCCCCCTACGAGCCACATACGAGCCGGGGAGGGCTAATACCCGCTAATCGGAAGCGCACACATTGATCGATCGCACTGGTGACATACGCGCCGGTACCGGTCCGGAACCCCAAGGCCACCACGGCCGCCCAGGGACAGGTTGGGACAGAAAGCGCATAGCAAGGGGCAAATTTTACGCCGCGGGGACAATCGACATCATTCATCGTTCGGCGGCGGACGGCGTCAGGTGAAAGGTGTTTGGTTCACACGGCGACTTGTCCGCCGGGGTGTCGGTTTTTACTCCACGGGCAAATATGGAACGGGCAACCGCAAAGAACGTGCACCGTGCGTAGTGTTATAAAATTTATAATTTTACAACACCGATATAGGTGTGAAGACGCATATCAAACAAAAGGCACAGAGGGTTGTTGCGCTGCGGCCGAATCGAAACAAAGCGAGATTGATCCGAACGCCCATTGCGGTTCCGCACCCATATAGGGATGAGGAGTCGGTCCGCTGGGAGGCCGGAACAACACCAAACACCAATTTGTTCCTCCACACAAAATTGCAATCGCTGCTACATCTCCCACTGTCTCTCTCTCCTCCGCTCCAAGAACAAACACGTTGAAGATCCGTCGAACGCGTTCGGTCGGACAACAACCGAACCCAGATACGTCGACGCTACGCTACATACGCGGACTACATCGGCACCGCAATGCACGGTCACCGGCTTATGATGCTGCTCTCCAAGTTGAACAATATTTTAACGCCAACTTACGATCGAAACGCATTGCCACTCGGCGATGCGCTTTGATGATCGTTGAAGTGGTTTCCGATCCAAGAGGAACTCTGCAGCGGTTGTGGTGGTGGTGGTGGTTGTGCCGATGTGAAGCACACTGTTCCCTCCCCAGTAAGATTGCACGCTGTACATCGGCCATTGAAACCGCCGACAGACATCAAGGATATTCGGACGCTCGATCACGCTAAGGTCAGTTTTGCCCGACACGGTGGTTGCATCATGCACGAGCGTGTGCTGGCTGCACTTTTCTTCTGGCCGATCGTAATGGTGGAGTCTCCTCCTCCTACGCGAACCGCGCGTTTGCAACATTCTTC
>KZ069179.1:0-10000 GCA_002091845.1 Anopheles cracens
TTTTTTTTTATTTATGTCTGGTTTAAAATTCCTACTTGTTTACAAACTCAAAAGATACTAAATATTGCAAACATATTCTTAAAATCATTTTTTCATATTTTAATTTGTTTATATGACATCATTCACTTGCGTTACCAAATTATTTGAACTCATTTTAATATAGAGTTTTTTTTAAAGAGAATAGTGTCTGAAATATTATTATCTCACCAAACTGTTAGGGGTTCTCTTCTTATTATCTCTTCTTTTTGTCCTAAAGCACGATGTCTGGGAAACAAGCGAAACTATTAGATTCAATGTATGTTGAAAGAGAACAAAATGCTGGGATTTTCAAATTGTTATTCAGTTTTTTCAATACAGAATAATTTATATGTTGAAAAAAAAGGAAGAAATCTTCGAACATATTTTGCAGCAATTGCTTAATAAATAGAACTGACTGACATGTTTCCAGCCTATAGCTATAAGTACAAAGTCCAGATATTCGCAGGATAAAATGTTGGTTTTCTTGGTTCGGTTTTTAGACGATTAGACTGAATCCAGAGTTACATAAAAAACTATGACGATGCTATCTTTGCCTCGCTGGATGTGTAATGAGAATTTTTCCTAGTACTGCGTGAAATGAGATCGAAATGTAGCACTTATCCGCCTATCCGCTTCACAAACGGATAACCTAAACCTAATCAAAGGGTTTTTTTTTCAAATGAAATAGTGCATACAACTTAAACATAATGAGCTTCGCTGTAGTGTTTGAAAAAGAATTTTTAGATATGGCCATGCCACATTCGTGTGTCGTTTTTTTTTCTCTCATGCTTCAGTTTTAAGTGTACAGGTTTGCCTATGTGATACTGGCGTCAGATTTTCGCTAGAAGGTTACTCAATAAAACTGGTAATGTGTGTGTGCTTTGTCTGCATACGTTTGTGGCGTTTCCACTTTTCTTTATGTACAAGCTGCTTGTGAGAATGTTCTCGAGCACTGATAATTTCCAACGGAGTGGCTACTATTTATTGTTATTCTCCGTTACTCTCTGTTCGGTTGTACTTGTTCCCAGTTGATATTGTTTCGTCGGTGCTGCATTTCGCGTTTATTGAAGGTGAAGCTGTGCTCGTTTGGGAGATACGGATGCATCTTTGGTTTTGAGATCTGCTCAGGAGTTTTAAGTGATTTCAACTATTTTTTTTCCAACGGAAATGTTTGTGCGATGAGATTAATTTAAGCTATGAACATAGACACATTTTTTTAAAACAGAAAGCAACAAAATATCTATAAAATACATCCAGCGAACTAAAAATTGGACTAGTTTTTGCTAAGTAAAACCTAATTTGTTTTGTTTTTTTTTTATTTATGTCTGGTTTAAAATTCCTACTTGTTTACAAACTCAAAAGATACTAAATATTGCAAACATATTCTTAAAATCATTTTTTCATATTTTAATTTGTTTATATGACATCATTCACTTGCGTTACCAAATTATTTGAACTCATTTTAATATAGAGTTTTTTTTAAAGAGAATAGTGTCTGAAATATTATTATCTCACCAAACTGTTAGGGGTTCTCTTCTTTTTTTGCGATACGCTCTTTCCTGAACTCCGATCCGGCCGATCGGCACTGAAAAACTGCGAATCACCCACAATACGTTAGTTGGTTGCTTTGGAATATCTATTTGATTAAGCTCATTATAAGCGATGCTGTGGTAATATGTGGTTCATTGTAATAGTAATTATTATTCGTTTGCTTACACGCCTAGTATGGTACAAACATGCCCTCTCCGTGGTCGAAATGAAGTCATCCACGCACGATGTGTGCTGATAGCATGGCGTTGTCTTTCTGCTGTTCATTATTAGCACTACTTACGTTCTACCTCCATTGGGAGGGGTGATGGGTGTTTTACTGCCTAAAGTCTAGCTTGTTTTTCGCTTTGCGGATTTCTGCTCCGTGGCTTGCACGTGAAATGACTCCAGGCAGCAGCGCTTCACTTGCGCTTTACGTCCCGTGCAGCAAACTAAATTTAAAACATTATCGATAGCTAGCATAACGTGCGTTTCCTCCACCCATTTCTACTTCAACATTGTTTAAATCATGTTTCGCCTTTGGCTGTTTCGTTTGGAATTGTTTTAATTTTGTGTTTTTTTTTTCTCTCATGCTTCAGTTTTAAGTGTACAGGTTTGCCTATGTGATACTGGCGTCAGATTTTCGCTAGAAGGTTACTCAATAAAACTGGTAATGTGTGTGTGCTTTGTCTGCATACGTTTGTGGCGTTTCCACTTTTCTTTATGTACAAGCTGCTTGTGAGAATGTTCTCGAGCACTGATAATTTCCAACGGAGTGGCTACTATTTATTGTTATTCTCCGTTACTCTCTGTTCGGTTGTACTTGTTCCCAGTTGATATTGTTTCGTCGGTGCTGCATTTCGCGTTTATTGAAGGTGAAGCTGTGCTCGTTTGGGAGATACGGATGCATCTTTGGTTTTGAGATCTGCTCAGGAGTTTTAAGTGATTTCAACTATTTTTTTTCCAACGGAAATGTTTGTGCGATGAGATTAATTTAAGCTATGAACATAGACACATTTTTTTAAAACAGAAAGCAACAAAATATCTATAAAATACATCCAGCGAACTAAAAATTGGACTAGTTTTTGCTAAGTAAAACCTAATTTGTTTTGTTTTTTTTTTATTTATGTCTGGTTTAAAATTCCTACTTGTTTACAAACTCAAAAGATACTAAATATTGCAAACATATTCTTAAAATCATTTTTTCATATTTTAATTTGTTTATATGACATCATTCACTTGCGTTACCAAATTATTTGAACTCATTTTAATATAGAGTTTTTTTTAAAGAGAATAGTGTCTGAAATATTATTATCTCACCAAACTGTTAGGGGTTCTCTTCTTATTATCTCTTCTTTTTGTCCTAAAGCACGATGTCTGGGAAACAAGCGAAACTATTAGATTCAATGTATGTTGAAAGAGAACAAAATGCTGGGATTTTCAAATTGTTATTCAGTTTTTTCAATACAGAATAATTTATATGTTGAAAAAAAAGGAAGAAATCTTCGAACATATTTTGCAGCAATTGCTTAATAAATAGAACTGACTGACATGTTTCCAGCCTATAGCTATAAGTACAAAGTCCAGATATTCGCAGGATAAAATGTTGGTTTTCTTGGTTCGGTTTTTAGACGATTAGACTGAATCCAGAGTTACATAAAAAACTATGACGATGCTATCTTTGCCTCGCTGGATGTGTAATGAGAATTTTTCCTAGTACTGCGTGAAATGAGATCGAAATGTAGCACTTATCCGCCTATCCGCTTCACAAACGGATAACCTAAACCTAATCAAAGGGTTTTTTTTTCAAATGAAATAGTGCATACAACTTAAACATAATGAGCTTCGCTGTAGTGTTTGAAAAAGAATTTTTAGATATGGCCATGCCACATTCGTGTGTCGTGCTGTATTTTGTTCCCAAATGGAACAACACTGACGGTTTAGGAGGTGAAGTAATATCGAGTTAATTCTCCCCTCTTCTGACGGTTCAACTGAGCGTGAACCTACTTCCGACGATCACCTTCATCTGGTTCCGTGTGCGACTGTGTGGACCATAGAGAGAGAAGGAGAGAACTACAGGGTAGAAAGCGGCGTGTCCTGGGAGGTCCCCGTCCGCCATTAAAAGTTGTACTCCTTGTAGCGCGATCGGCCGCCGTGCTGCTGCGGTTGCGCCCCGCTCGATGAGGGCTATTTGGAGCTGGAGATGCCGGAAATCTCGCCGGTTCCGGTGCCGGTATCGGTCGGGCCCTCGACGCTGCACACGCTGTCCTCGGGCGTACGGGACGGTTCGGCTTCGGTCACTTCCACCTCGCTCACCGCCGGCCGATTGCTGCGGTGCTTAGCGCTCAGTGCCTGCCGGAGGGGAGGTTTGGAACGGTCGTCAGAGGGAGGGGGGAACCGGGGAGGGGAGTCGGAGAAAAGAGAAACCAGCTGATTGTGTGAAGCGGTCCGGTGCAAACATTTGGTTCGTTCTGTTTTTTTTTTCCATTTTCGCGACTGACCACCGCGTTTGTGTGACCGTTGGTGAAAGCGAAAGCGACGTGTTTGTTTGCTTCGTTGGTGGTGGTTGGTGGCTGCAGGGTGCCTTTTGTGGGTGCTGAGCGTGCCAAAGCTGTTATTCTGACGTTCTGACTCTTTCAGACGTTTAGACGAACGAAGGGCTTTAACAATTAAGTTTTTTTTTTTAAATCCATGCTTTAGTTGTGAACATATTGTCAAAAGCTCTATCTCTCTACCATATTACTGCCATGGGTTAATACCATGCATCATATTGAGGGTTGTATATACCTTTCACTTGCAATTTAAAATTGGTATAAATACAGAACCTCAATCAATCAAGCCGAGCGCAGTATAAAAAAGGAACGCTAAAGTCGGTAAAACATTTAAAATTTAGAATAATTTTAAATTGTCGTGCATTGAATTGAACAATACCCACAATGGCGCTACTATCAACACTAGAATTACGCATACGCATTTTTGTGATATCATACGTGAAGGTAGCAACGGTGTTAATAATAGCCGAAATATTGAATTTTATATTGGCCGTAGTAATACCATTTCTAAAAATCTACATTTTTAAGCTCGTATTGAATATTGCGTTTCATGAAAATAACAAAAAAGTAAAGTGCAAATGTGATAAAAAAATACTATCCACATCGTTAGATCATTTGAAAAAACCATTTTTCAAATTGAAAACACGCGTTTTTTGTTTTAGTTTTTTCAATTTTTGTTTCGCGATTCCCGTCCAAAGAAATGAAACTTTTCTCAGCCGCATCGGTATCGGTAAAATAGGGTTTAAATTGATTTTGAACTAAATTTAACCCATACACCGACAAACTTCCCCGCTGACAGATGGATGCAGCGAAATCCGTTCCACCAGCCGGCGGAAAATTAATTGGTTCGAAATTATTGATTGTAACGAGCGTTGGCTGCCCGGGAAGAAATATCACCCTTAACGAACCACACCACTTCTCGTCGTGACTGATGGCACGGCAGTAAAACCTTCACCCCTTCGCACCCAGCTGCTGCCGGCTAAGTCGTACAGGAAGACAACAGCGGCTCCAGTAGCAGCAGCAGCAGCAAAAAAGTGTACGCAACTAAAAGAAATACTCAATCAATTTCCTGTACACCCTTTTGTCCTCCAATAAAACTCCCGTTACAATGGGCACCGCCATCATCTTCTTTCTTATCCCTGCCTGCTTCTTGTCATGGCCTGCGTAGATATCCGACGGCCACCGCCCACCGGCTGACGAGGACGACGTCGGGTGATAGTGACAAAAAATATATATAAATAATTGAGGTCAACAATGGAATGCCTATAAATTTCTGCCCAACGCGTCTCGCACACACACACACACGAAAGCATCCATCGATCTTCTCGGCTCAATCGGGACGCGGTGATAAAGTGATGTTCACCTCTCCAATCTCCGGAACATCCATGCCCCCTCGCGGTTGCGGAACGTGCTCGAGCATCGATGAAAAATGGCGTCGGATCCGTTGCGGTTGCGTTTGCGAGCGATAGAGAAGGATGGCGCGCGCGCGACTGCGGTACTAGTGTGCCCGAGTTCCCGAGTGGTTTCGTTTGACAGCTACGCAACTACTAATTGTCAATTGCGAGCACGATCGAGCACGGTCTGTTCAAGCGCGGGTTCGGTGGCGCACGGTGAGATTCTCCGGAGGAGCAATGTCAAGCGATTCAACGGCCGGTGGAAAAACTGGTTCTCCGGTGGGTTGAAAGGGGTAAGCGCTCGGAACCGTAAGGTTGTCAATATTAATTCCAACGCTGTACCCGGTGTTCGGTTCGAGCCGTTTGGGAGCGATTGGAATGTGAAATATTTTATATCTCCTGATCAGCGCCTCCCTTCGCGTCCTTCTAGGTGTTGATGGCTGGAGCAGCCCGTGCCAGTTCGAGAAGCGTGTCAAAATCAGGACACATAGGTTGGAAGTAAATTAAACTGTGGGATGAAAACCGGAACCCGAACCCAGGCTCTCGGCGCTGGGTGGTCCTTAAGGGCGCGTGGGACAAATCTACACCAGTGCCGCTAGTGAATGTGACGGGTTTCCATTGATGGAGTAACACAATCGGACTAGAGTTGACGAGTTTTTGAACTTCTTCGTTGTTGAGTTTGTTAATCTTTCGGCGAGATTCAGATTAATGAATGTTTCATTTAGGATTCATGCAGATTCATACATGAATCTTTTGAGATACATGAATCCCTAAAGATTAATGAATCTTATGAATCTCTGAAGATTTATGAGTCTCTATAGACTTATCAAATCTTCTGAATCTCTAAATGAAAGTTTCATCTCTGAAGATTCATGAATCTTCTTAATCTCTAAAGATTCATTAATACCTTAACAAAACGTGGGGAGACAAAACAATGTGAAGGTGGCAAAAAATTTAGACTGTTCAGAGATGAATCTTGAGAGATTCATGAATCTTCAGAGATACACAAGTATCTCTAAATTTCTCTATAATTTCAAAAGATTCCTGAATCTTTGTTTCAAAGATTCAGATTCATTCATTCAGTTCAAAGATTCATTACGATTCATGAATCTGAATCCATGAACGAAATCCGATACGTGAACCAAAATGTCTTCATATTATATGCAAGATCGTAGTAAGATAGGATATCTTTTCATCAATCTATTTTCAACAGAAACGACCTAACCATAATGTAAAAAAACAAAGAAATTCATCGAAAACATGGTTGCAAACCCTGTAATTCTACAACAACGATCGTAAACGAAAAAGTTCGTTTACTCTACCCCGAAGTGTGTGGGCTTTCTATGGTTGGGGTTTGTTTAGTTTTAGTGCCGTTTTATTTTTCGGCGTCTGCACACACAAGTAACTTTCTTCGTTACGGAAAATTGAAGAAAAACATACGGATCGAAGCCAAAACTTGGTTTTTGGTGGTGTTACTCGCTCGCTCGCTTGCTTGCTTGCTTGCTTGCTTGTGATGTGACGGTTCGCTGTTTGCTCTCCGGTAACGAATGGCAATCGTTTCGCTGCGGCAAACCGAAGGAAAAATTCTCTCTCTCTCTCCGCGGGGGTGTTCCGCGGAGTGGCGTGGCGTCGAATTGAAATAGTAAAACGCACAAATTTCGCATGAATTTTCTAATCTATATGCAAAGCAAGATTATATACGTGTGTCCATGCACATGAGCCGGCGCACGTGGGCTGTTCATTTGACCTCAAAGCGATGCGTGTGCGCTGCGAACGCATTTGATATGGAAATCCGTCGACATTGTAACATGTACGTGTGGCGATAAGCAGATAAATCCCCAGTTGTTTCACCCAATAGGCTGGGACTTTTTTTTCATCCCAAACATCGCTCTATGGCACGCGCTTTCGGCTTGCTTTCTCACACCGTTCTTCGCTTGCTTGGAAACGCACACCACACAAAGGGAAACACAGTTTGTCGCACCCAGGATACAGGATTAAAATTTACCTTTTCTCGGCTTCCTTTTTTCTGAAGTAGAGGTAGGGGATTGAGATTTGTGTTTTGATTTGTGGAAGTCCCGGGAAACGTTCCGAAAGGTTAGCCGAACGCATGTGTGATGTTTATCGTTAATCCATTCATTTTCACCATTTGAAATGGGTGTGATTTTAATTAGTTTACGTTTGATGTGGGAGGTTTGGGGGAGGGGAAGGAAGAAGAGGGAAGAGGAAGAGGAGGGGGGAAGGAGTAGAGGGAGGATTAACAAACGTTCGGGATTGTATTGCGCCATGGCAGGGTAGGAACCGGATATGGGGTCAGATGATTTTTGGTTACAAATGTTGATTTGCGGTGTAACAAAACGTTCATAGTGGTTCGTTTTTTTTTGGAACAAGTAACACACAACACGACGGGAACGTTTAAGTAGAGAACAGAGAGAAGAAAAAGAGAGAAAAAGAGAGAAAGAGAGAAGAGATACAAAAAACATCCAGTTAGATGCGATTGATATTGGCTCGGGCTAGTAGGTAGTCATCGAACTAGGAGAAAGAAACAACAACAGCTTTCATATTCTACTTAGTGGTGTGATATCGTGAACGAAACGGAATGATTCGAAAGCATCCGTACGGTGTGCTGATAAGTTAGGCGTACATAAGTTTGATCAAATGTTGCTTTCGAATCATTCTTTTTCGACAAGAGTAAGAACTACCCGCAAAAAAACTCGTTCAAACACGATGCACAAAAGGATGAATGTTTCACTATTAAATACTGGAGAAAAAAGAAACAAAAGAACATCATGTTTATTAAGAAAGGAATGCAGAAAGATCAAGAACTACCATCCGTTGGCGCTGCAATATCGAACAAATGAGAAAACAACAAAAAGGAAAACAAAACCGACTGCGGAGGAAACGAAACGAAATCGAAATGGAATCCGATCAACACCATCATGATCGGGTCCCGGTCTCGGCTACGGTGAACAATGTTTGCGGCACAATGTTTGGAAGTACACGGATTTGGAACGCTTGCTGGCTTGTTTAACATCGAACATCGGGTGGCACACTATTTACATTGGGGTCGGGCCCGCTGGTCGGGTTTGGAAATCGGTCAATCACCAGCTACGGTTGGTGCGGGGTTTTTGGCAAATAATCACCATTTTAAAAGAAGTGCTGTTGCAATTGGTGTGCTGTTGAATGCACCGAAACACACAACGAATGATGTTGGGGAAGGTTTGAGCGCGACTTACAAGTACATTCCCTGGTACAACACGGGTGAATACCGGGAAAAAGTGATAGCGGAACTTTGAAAACGTGTATCGATTGTTTGAGCAGTTTTGTTTCGGGATTACTATTTCCGGATGGACGCATAACCAAGGGTTTACGAATAAAGTAATGCAGATTTTTTCGTTGCTGTTGCTGGGATGTTTGGTGTATTTACAGAATGGAGTTGTCTAGTTGTTCTGTGTAAAGAACTCGACCGAATTAAGCTGGCTGCAGGTGTTGCACAGACATGCACCATGGGATAAATGCGGAAAAGAGATGGCATTTAAGATATTTTTGAGATGATTTCAAATGCTTTTTAACTTGCTATTTTCCTTTCCAGCACTATAGACTGGTTCTCACAGGACATATACTGGTTTAAAAACAAATGCACCTATACCTCGTTGTACGTTTTTTCTTTTTTAGCCCCATATACGCCGCATATTTCGTGATGAAGGTCCCAATTATCCCCAATCTCTATCCCTAGATGTTGTTAATGTTTAACTGTTTGCATAATGAACAATAAAGATTGAAGATTAAAGAGTTCTAGATTTCAAGAGATCCGGAATCCGGAACACATGGGCTGAAAAGCTCTGACTACCAAAGAGTTTACTGACGTTGCTGTTAGATGGCCTTAAGTGGACCCATTTTGTTCTTTGTGTTATCAATTTTTGTCTTCTCGCTTTGGTAGAAGTCAAAAATAGGTAATTCTGAGCCAAAAAAGGAGATTTGCAGTCGTGGATGTTCAAACTTAGAGACAAACTTTGGTGGCTTCCACTGCAGCCTTCATGAAGAGCAATATAATCATTCCTCGGGAGGTCTCTGTACTGAATACGAAAGCACAACAAATTTAATTTAAGGTGTAGTTTATGCATTAGTTGACTATTTTGTTGACTATTGAGTCCCTTAATGTTGATAGCCAGATAGGGCTGTGTTTTATTGGTGTTTCACGTGGTGTAAATGTGAAGCCAAAGATAATAATAATTCTATCTTCTAATTTCATAATTCTAACAGTTGCTAGTAACTAGTTTGTCTGATGACTTTTCAGCCCATGTGCTTGATCCAGAAGGTTATGTAAGTCATTTATTACATTACATGTATGTTAGTCGATTGATTACATATTCTAATATTTAATTATATTTCACAACATATAAAGCTAAGCTAAGCTCTAAGGAGTCCACATTTGCATGGTCGACTTTACATTACAACGTTGTTTTAGTTTTTGGTCCATTTCTCGGTTACCAAAGCAGGCCATAAAAAAGA
>KZ069181.1:14462-35975 GCA_002091845.1 Anopheles cracens
GGAAGCCATTAGCCGGCGCTGGAAATCGGACGTCGGAAAAGCGACGATTTTCTCCACACAACGATACCGAGCAGCAACAGCATCCAGCAGGGGCAGGAGCGTGTGTCCGCGCACCCGAGAGAGATAGAGAAAGAGAAAGAGAGACGAGCTCGTCGGGTGCCAACGTGCAAAAACGGCCATATACCCTGGCCAGGTCCGCGCCAACAGCTGGCCAACCTGGGGGGAGTAAGGACTAATTTCGCGCAAGAATCATCCTTCTCGCTTCTCGCTGAAGGTGGAGAGGGTTGGGTGGCTTGAGGTGGGTTTTATGGGCGAAACATCAGGAGAGCGCAACCTCGGGAGAAGGATTGGAACGGTGCTGTTTAGCATAATGATACATTTTAGACAAAGGCAACCACTAACAAGCGCACCATCTGTGAACATTGTACGTCTCCGGAGAAGAGTACGGAGAGGAGATAGCGAGAGAGATAGCGAGAGAGTGTATGTGTGTGAACCTGAAAGGAAGGTGCAAGATGTTGAAAAATTATCCTCAGAATGCAGGATACGGTGAGGATCTAACGATGCTTAGAAGCTCATACTTTAAACCCATGACGGAGAGTGAGAAAATTGATCGACTTCCTCCGAAATGAGCTGAAAATGAGCTAAGTTCTAGTCACTGCTTGCCTTTGCTTTATGAAGCGCGTATTTTTAAGAAAACGGTTGGATGATGATACCTTTCAGAATCGAAATGTGGGGATATGTTGACATCTAGAAAATAGTATTTAATATTGAAAGTCTCCCTTCGATTCGTTCGAGCTCCTTCATTTCCATAAACATGCGCTCGAAAACTATCGTAAACCTTTCAGCACGGCATTCAATGAAATTTAGTCAAAATGCTCCCGCTTCCGTCTTGCCAGACATGCGGGTAAACCACAAAATCACCACCGAGCACCCGGGACGGACTGCTAATCCCGTGTCCTGCCTGTGTCCGAGCGCCCAAGCCTGTTTAGCCTTCAAACGCTGGAAAAAAGGTGATGAAATTTTACAGCCTCCCTTCCCAGGCAGGCTGCATCCGGCTGCACCAACACACGCCAAACCGAAGCGAAAGCCCCGGGGGTTGTAACTAAACATTGGCGCCCTCCCCCTTGTGTTGTGTGCTCCAGCGATGAAACCTAGCCTTTCCGGAATCCAATTTAAATTCCAGCGTACATTGATCGTGGTGTGTACAACGCCAAGGGAAGGAAGAAAAAACACACACCAACACACACACACACACGCAAAGTACAACATCCTTTTCGGTGCAGCTCCTAGTGCTCTCCAGCACAGATCCAGCGGCATGGGGATGGGCGACCGTGGGTGGAAGGAAATCGATTTCATCACTTCTCTTCGGGCCAAGTGACTAAAGTAGTGACCAGTGCAAACTATCAACGGCTCCGGCGTGAGTGAGGGTGGAAAACCCTTTCACCCACACCCCAAAACCCGGGGTGGGATGGAAAATAATTCGTTTTCGGGGGTGGGAAAGCGTACCCACCCCAGCTCTAACCCCATACCGAACACACACACTCACACTCACGCTCACCATCGCTGCTGCCATCTTTTCTGCTCGCCTACTCCGTCTCGTTAGCCGGGGGTTGCTGTTGCTGGTGCTGCTGCTGGAGAAGGGGGTTGAAAGGGCACACCGTGTGATGCTTTCAGGTCGAGCTGCCTCGCGGAACTGACGGGCCCGTGCAGCTGCTGCCATTTTAGGCGGGGGGCGTGGCCTGCACGCGAATCCAAAAACGCGAACTTTGCGTTCTGCGCAACCGCGCTCTTTTGGTGCGCGTGTTTCGCTGTGTTGATGCTGCACTCGAGTGCACTCCAGATGCAGAGCTCACGGCTAAAAGAGCGAGCAGGATGAAAGTGGAAAAGTTCGAGAGAGAGAACGCAAGTGACAGGAAAAAAACGAGAAAGGAATATAAAAATGATCGAAATTTAATCGGGGAGCAGTGCGAAGCGCGAGCGAACGAAGCAACCCGGGGAACCTGTCGACCGAGTGAGCAGTGAGCTGAGGTGAATATTGAAAGGTGAGAAAATGTAAACGGGCGAGGAAAGCGGCGCGATAAGGTGTGAGCGAGTTTTTCAGCACATTTCCGGCCTTTTTGTTTGGTTTTTCACTCTTCAGTGCTGTTTAGAGCTCTTTTCGTTCGCTTCTTCGGAGAGAAAATCGGAAAGGTTTGCCATTTTGTGCCTGAAATTCAACCATTTTTCATTGATTTACATAATTTTCGCCACAGTCTGGTCTGTGATTCGCAAAGGGCCAGGGACAGTCCACCCACAAAGAATAAAATGGTAAACAAGCTGTCGAAAACTAAGCCCAATCTGTTACATTATTTGTTTGGGCACGATTAGATGCGGCGTATTAGGGATATAAATAAAGTCAACATCGGTACAAACACCCTCTGACAGCACCGCCTGCTGACTCGAAACAAACACCGCCAATCGAATAAAAAATCGTTCAGTGTGGAAAATCCACACTACGAAAGAGAGCAAGAGAGGAGACTAAAAAAACAAACGCGTTCACATTTCACGCAGCGAAAGATTTTTCCCGCAAGGACAACACGCCGAAGGGTGTTGATGCTGCAGCCGGTTGACATCTCTCCGGGGAGCAGGATCGTTGGGCGCCGGAGTCAAGGGGGAAAGAAACGCGATGAACCGTGACACCGGGAGCATTGTTTAGGGTGCACACACACAAACAGATCTCCCAGGCCGGTCGTTCTTTTTCATTCGATATTTTAATATCTCGGTTAGCGTGTCAAATACGGTTGCATTGTTGAGGGTGCGACAACAAACGAAAAACATCTCCCACAAGTGTTGTTGTGATGCTGCCGATGATTATGATGATGATAGGGTTGAAACAACAACTTTTTGGATATAATGAAGAATGCAGGATGCAGGAACATTGATACAAAATTCTATACTTCTGTGGATAAAAGGTACAGCTGACTTGAAGACCTATTTTATGTGATAAATATGAATTTTTATGTGATTTTGACATATTTTTCCAAGTAATTTAAACTTGTACCAAACGTAGTTTAAATTTTAACTATTTATGTTGAGGATGGGAGTGTTAGAAATGTGTATACCCGTAGAAAATGAAAACATCGAATCAAAACACTGTTCGTTAAATGAAATATTTCATCACTTATTCAGAATGAGTCAATAATGAAGCAATGGTGGATAATTCTTTATTCAAAATAGGTGTATAGTTAAGTTTAGTAAAATACACATAATAAAGCGAAGTTGTAACGAATGCATAAAAAACAGGAAAAGTTTAGGAAAAATATGAATGCTATCAATTAAACTGTTATCAAGAGGCACATTAGATTTTTGTCCAGAAAAAAAATTAATGAAGAGTCTTGAACCAATGATTGCAAGTTGATCCAGCATGTACGGCAAATGAGCGATCGTAGTTACTAAAATATTGTAGTTACTGAATAAAAAATATCTATACGAGATGTGGGTTAACCATTGAGCGAATCTGTTTGCAATAAGAACACTGATTGCGAGGAAATGTTTGACCAGAACTATACTATGAACGATGAGGATACTTGAAACTTCGACTCATTTCAATGTCTAAAACAAAGGTCTAGAAAGCTGAGGGAGAATAATCCCTTAATTAGTACCTTTAAATGTGATATTTGAAAGGATGTAGATCATAATTGTTTAAAATTGTATATGTCTTAAGAAAACCTCTTCTTTTCAATTTTCTAAAGGAAAACCTCCCCTATTTTAACACCTATAATGTATTTAATATACACGTTCTTTTCTCGAAAGCTGTGAGCAGGTAAAAACATCACACCATTCAGGCAGGACGCTATGACCCAAGCAACCACCTCAGAATGCTTGGAATAGACTGTTTTCCTAAAGATACTAGTGAACCTAGCATTGAGAAAGACTGCTTTAGACATTGAAATTTTCATTCGAACAAATGTCGACTAGGAACTTTATTTAAGTCTGTGACGCCTAACACGACTTTGTTCATTTCGATGTAATGAATACACTGATTCGACAGTTAAACAATTTGGAACAGCTAGCTAGACTTATAGACTCTAAGTTAGACTTTGACATATCTATATTAGACATATCTAACAGCAGCTTGGATAGTGACTGGGACCTCTATAAGAAAGGGCAAACGCTACTAAATCTATTATCGTAATGATAGGACACATTACAAAACACGAATTTTCCCTCCCCCAATTTCAGCTCCCAAGACACACTGCTAAGTTGTCAAGTAACGCGGGTAACATTCCGATCGGGCACTGTTGACAGAACGAAGGCTCAATCATTACCCTGCCCGTCGTTCGATTTCCCACAACCACGATAGCGCATTGGCATTGGCGTGCCTGGTCGGATTGTACCCGCCGAGCATGCAATCAGTGGCATTTAGAGGTGATATTATGTTTGTTTAGTGTGCCAACTTACATCACCAAATTATCGTCGCTGGTCGCGCAAGTCAAATCGGCGTAAATAATGCACCGACCGCGCGCTGGGCCGGCATCGACGACAATCGATGGAGGCCGAGGACTTGGATTATTAATTTACGGTTGGTGTAATTTTCCAGTGCTGACACACCGGAACGCACACATGCACACACGAGATTACGAGAAAACAGTGGCTGTACATGCAATTGGACGCGAGGTGGATGGAATCAAATGGGCCGATGCGACTCCACAACTCACCTGCTGCCTGCCGCGTGGCATCTGGCAAGATGTTGCACCGACGTACCGGAGGAAACCGCATGTTTACGATGATTGGACGGGAAAATCGACCTCAATTTCGCTTAACAAAGCGCAGAAAACTAACATCAATTTTCTCCCGGGCCCCGTATCGAGACAATAAATTAGCTCACAAAATAAATAAAACAAACAATGCTCATTATTCGATTCACGAAGTGCAGCAGCAGCCGTGTGGCGGCTTTTCGAAAAGCAAATAAAAGAACGCCAACAATGCCTTATCCCTGCGGCCCTCGGGACGGTCGTGTGCGTGCTCGTGCGGCCCCCGGGACGGCTGGAAATTGTTCTCTCCACCATTTTCTCTAACCGTTTTCCGATTTTTAACGACGTTTCGGTGAAAGGCACATGCAAATGACGTCCGTTGCCGATCGGAAAGGTCGTTTCGGCAGAATCTAATTAGCTTTCGGGGAAGGAAAAAAAGGAAGACGCGGACATTAAACAAACTAAGCAGGACAAGAAAAGAAAAAGAAAACAAACACACGGATGGTATGGGAAAACCTTCGTTTGGGGAAAATTAAATGAACACAATTGGTTCGTAAAACGGTGCGCCAGGCTCGATGAGGGCGGATGCCCGGGAAATGGGGGTTTTTGTTATTTTCTTAATGCATTAGTGAAGCAAAGGAAGCATTCGGTTCATGGAAAAAGGTACCAATCGGGGAAAAAGAAGGCAGATAAATGAAAAGACACTTAATGCACGGAGAAAGCGGGGCTAAGGGTTTTTATGTGTTTGAAAATGATTCGGAAAGTTTTTGAGTCGATCGGCTTCATTGAAAACATGATTATATGTTTGTGTTGCTGTTTATTTTCAATAGCTTTCTTCAAAATGTTTTTTTTTTTCTTATTTATTTCTTCAAATTTATGTACGATTATACCATTGATTCTTTAATTAATTAGTTCTTTATCAAACACTGGAGTAAATGAATTTTCTCAATCACACAGATTCGTTAATGATCTCTTAGTATTCATTAATCTCAATTATTTGAGAGCCATGTTGTTGATCATAAAACTTTGATTTGATGTAAAAATGGTAAAGGATAGTTGCCCAAATTTAGTAATAAACACATCAGCTTGAATGAAAAAGATCATATGTGAAAAGATGTGAAAAGATACAAAAAGGCTTTTGTTTTACATCAAATTTGTCTTTTAACAAAATATTAAAGCATTGTACCAAAAATACATATTACCCAGTATATTATGTTTCCAATGATGATTAATTGAGTGTTAATTTTTCAAACAATGAATAAACCGTATTAAATGGCACTTTTGCCCCATTTTTCACTAAAACGAAAAGGTATTGTGAGTGATAAACAAATACGAAACGAATCGCGCTGCCGAAAAGCGAATCGTAAGCAATCGCTTCCCACTCAGTCGCGTTTTATCGAAGGACAGTAACGGGACGAATCTGGTCGAAATAAAAATCTTCAATTACACGCTCCGCTAAGCGCACTGACGGATGTTACCGATCGACGGAAGAAGCAACTCGATACAATTAAGAGAAGAAAAAAACATTGCGAAAAATCTCGAAATCGCAAGCGAATAAAATAAAACGAGCCTTGTTTGCGGATGGGGGCCAAAAACACACAAACACACACCGAACACTCATTTGATCGAGAAGTTGGCAACGGAAGCAAAAATGGGAAAAGAAAAGTGACAAATTAAAACAAACCCAAAAGTGCTCCACAAGGAGACGCCGAAATCGCGCCCCCACTGCCTGGTTGGGGCCTCGATTTAATGTGTTTTCCTTCTTCCGAACCCCGGGCAAACGGTTCGCGCCGTTCCAGAGAGCGAGACAACGAGCCACAAAAATGGCTTCCGAAAACAAACACACAAAGCAAACAAAACAAAGCACGATAAGCTATCGAACCCATCAGCTGCACCGGGAGCGATTGAGGTTGGAGAGATGAAAGAGGGGGAGAGAGAGAGAGAGAGAGAGCATGGACAAGAAAATCGGTCGGAAAATAAGACTTCCATTTTGTGGCCAAATGTCACGGGCGTTTTGTCCACCCACACGGGTCCAACCGGCCCGGAACGGGAGTACCAGACCAAATAACCAGCAATGGCGACGGCCGTGTACAAATGCGACAGGAAGAGGAAAAAAAGAACGAATCCAACGTTTATGGTACTCCCGGGGGTGGGTACTTTGCTGGTTTGCATGTCATAATTAAGATTGCCCGGTTGTGATATCGACGCTGGGGTGGGCAAACATTCTCGGAACTCGCTCCATCCTCGTCAAAAGGGAGGGCCGTCGATTTGTTCGCCCCACAAATGGCCGTCCATTCGAAAGACGAGCGATTACCGACCTCCGGGAGCCTCATTTTCGTGGTTAGGTCCGTGCTCATCGCCCACGGGAGCTGTCCAATGGAAGGCCCGGTCTTTTGTGCGCGCGTACGATGACGATAGCAATCCGTACGTAACGACGACAGGATGAACCCGTCCAGCCGGAGCCACTGAGCACGGAAATTGACGATAATTAGTGTGGTGCTTCCTGTGACACTTGTACCGCTTTACTTTGCGCCAGCAACGCAAATAAATCACGCTGGAACGAACGAGAGCCCGTCAAGCGCTCGAGACAATTGACTCCGATGTCCTTGTGGCGCTTTGGAGCCTTTGGAATGCCGCGCGCCGCGAAGATGGAGGAACGGGCCCAATTATGTAAGTTATAACGTGAAAATTTTAATGACACCTGCTTTCGCCGCTTCCGTGGCAGATTAACGTACTTCACCGGCGAAGACGAAGACGAGGTCGACCTCTTGGCTGCGCAGGTTAATGATGATGGTCGACATTGGGTCGGGCGCTTGAAACGCATAAAGCCCGCATCAAACGCACGCGAATATCTTCACGATCGATCTCGCCCGCGCGGTGTCAATAATGGATGAATCTTATCACGAAGCAAGGATGGCCTGGATTGTTACTTTCTCCTGGGCGTGTGTTTCTTTTTTTCCCCCCCGAAAGCCACTTCCATCGTGGAAAAGCGAGGAAAAGTTCAACCGACGCCTCACGGTGATTAGTTGAGTTAATTAGGTTGAAAACGATAATTCGAGTTTGGGTCTAATTTTTGTCGGTTAAACAGTGCTTTTTCTCCCGTGTTGCCGCTCCTTCGCCGGAATTGTTCGAGTATTTGCGGTTCGGGTCCGGGTCCTCTATCAGCTCGTTTAGATCAGTGGCGGGCGGTGTCGGTTTACCCGTCCCTCCCGTGGATAGTATCGTTCAATGACAATTAGACAATTATCTCCAAAGCGCTGCCTCCAAGGCTGACCTCGTTAGACTTGCGCTTGGGGGTCAGCCGCAGGGGTGGCGTGGAATGAGCGAGAGACGGGGGGCACAGTTGTTTGTTCGACCTTTGTGTTTTTCCTGTCAAATTAGAGCGCTAGAAAATGGCTCCGCTGTCGATCGTTCATTACACGATCGGATCGTTTTGGGGTGAGATTTGTACTCCATTTCGAAACGACTCATACATGATGATTCGTGATGATGAAGAAGTGTCCTCATGCCGTCTTGTTTTTACGTTTCTAAGAGAAAGTAGTCTACAAGTAAACCATTCCATGTTAATAGTGAAATATGCGAGAAAACTGTTACAGTTATTTACTCAACTTACAAAAAAAATCGTCCTTTCTACTAGAGGTTGTGTAGTTATACTTTCAATTATGTTTTATTCGACTCAGGGATGATCTTAGCTTCGCATAGGCTTAGTTTTACACACCACTAGGTCGTCTTCCCGTATGCAAGACTTGAGCCAGCTTAGAGAACAATAAAGCCAAGGAACACTAGAAATGGAAGAAGCAAACCTACTTTGAAAAGTTTTCATAATGATGATTTTTGCCATTTCGGTATGTTTAAGAACTTTGAAATAGATGAGGTCTCTGAAAACATAGCTTGGTCTGTAAAATCTGTTAAGTTTTGGTCTGTAAAATCATTCAAATAAGCACAGAAATGCATTCAGAAATAACGGAAATTTTTGAGTCGCATTGCTTCAAAAGCTTGCATTACACAATAGTTGAATCAATAAAAAATCAGTTTTAAAATTTAGTTTTAAGCAACGGAAAATAGGAAAAAGCATAGAAAATTTGTAAATATTAACATTTATATTGTTTCAAGTAATCACGATGGTACGTTCACAGTACAATCGCCAAACTACGTCTTATATAGCTTTGAAAATAATATTAAGCTTGAATAAACGGATGTAAAATAAATCATTGAGGTTTTTGTTACTCAAATTTAAAATAAATATTTGAATCAATTTTATTATGAAAAAACAGGAATTTTCCAAACCTCCTTCAAAGATCAACAATTGATCTTGTTCAACCGAACCACCGGACGAAATGTCGAAACGCACAAATTCGACCACCGAAGACCACCGGGGGCGGAGTTGCAGCGCGGTGTGATTGATCACGTTGTCCATCGGTGGTAAAATATTGGAACACGATCGTGCCATATTTCTCGCCATCGTCCAGGAGGGGTTGCAACCGCAGTACAGCGGCTCGTTGCACCGTCGCCCGGTGCTCCATCACCACCACGAAACGCCCTGAAAGGTGATTGTGAAAGAGGGATAATTATCAGCGAATGTTGATCAGTGAAAGACAACGGATTGGGCTTGGGAGGGCCACAGGATGACCGGAATGCCACGGCACGATCGTGGTGGTGGCTCTTTTGGCATGCTCGCACACACACACACACAGACGCACCGATCAGTTATTAATGAGTGATTATCGATTTCTATCGCAACCTGTAGCCTCCGTGGTCCCGGGCAGAAAGGCAACGCGCATAACGTGGAATCCTGTGGAAGGTGGAATCAATCGATTTTGCGGCAAGCGTGATCGAAAGGACACATTAACCAGCGAGCAGGTCGCGAGCTAGTTCTAACACTCCACTGCTAACCACCCGCGGTGTGTTCGATCGCGTTCGCTTGGTGAATGAAATGAGCGCTGCCGAATCTCCGTTGCCGGTTTTTTGCCTTTTTGCCCCAGCGGGATGCTACACTCCGGAGGGTGCGAGTGCCGTGACATATGTGGGGATTAAAAAAAGAACAGAAATAAGAATGCCAGAGGAAGCCATACGCTCGAGTAGAGCTGTCGAACAAATAGATAACATTAGGATTTATAATTTAATAACCATAATTGAGCGGATGTTGACATTTGATACGACTAGGCAGGCTATGAGATGAAGAAATAGAAAAAAACTATCAATATATCTCTGCAAAAATCTATAGGTGAGTTTTATTTTATGTTTCAAGATGGCAAATTGTATAAAACAAAAATAATGTCACTAAATCATAAAAATGCTATTTTTGATTATTTGAATACCTTTTTTAAAATGATTAAAAATCATACATACCACACTCAACCATAAACATTAGAGAAGAAGAACATCCCAACATCATACGTTTCGTTGTTAATCATGCCCGCAGCCAAACTTAAAAACACATCAAACACACCTTCCTACCTGGTGACGTTGGCGTTCCACACCGCGCTCTAAGCAGCGGTTGCCCGAAAAAAAAAACCGTGTCCGAAACGTTAAACGGAAGATATAATTCAACACCCCCGGACGCGGTCCGCGCATCTCCGCGGTGGAAAAATATGACATTAAAATAAAATATCAATTCATAAATAAATGATAAAGAAACCCATAACCCGCGGTGTGCGGTGAGCAATAGGCTTCGAGTGGAAGCGCGGCTCGTGTAGCCCGTGTTTAAACGAGCCCGGAAAGGTATCTGGAGGGATTTCCACCCCGCCACCCGGCTTTTCACGGGTTCCTATCGGCTTTTGGGCTGGTGCTGCCGTTGTTGCCGCTAATCAAAGCCTTCCCCCCGGGGGCTGGCTGGGCCGATCGCGCGCTGGGATTATTTAAATTTCGATCAACCCACCCCAAAGCAGTCGTCGAGATCGTTTTCTATTCGGATATTTTAATCCATTCATAAATAATATCACTACAACAAACGGCTCGGCCGGACAGCGCGTCGCCGGCCGCAACCGTTTAGGCTGTCGATGGGCTCTCGCTCTCCCTCGCCGAGTGCGTTTTCGAGTGGGTTGGCCGTGGCTATCATTTTTAATACCATTAACATTATCATCGTCACAATGTGTCCCTCTCTCGAGCCATGTGTCCCGAAATCTCGGACGATACATTTTTTGTTGGTTTGATTCCCTGGGAGGTCATTTCTGAAATAACTAAATTTTCGTAAGTCCTCTTAGGCCTCTCGTACCGGGCAGACGCGCTCCGGATGGAGAAATGAAATTCACACTTCGACAAGTGCGCATTTGGTGTCGCAGTCTCGGGTTGGGCTGGAGAGGCCTCCGAGAAAATCCAATCGAGGTGTTAAAAAAGACCGCTCCATCTTCGGCCGCACCGTAGGAGCAGCCGGATTAACATTTTTGTCACCTTCGCCAGCCCGGCGAAGCATCGCGCAACATTTTCGATAATGAGATTAGCGTGGAACCGGAAGTGGGCGTGCTGGCAGCCCCAGCTCAAAACTCCCTGTGGAGCGGCGAGTGAGTCGGGCACTCCTTGAAGAGAAAAAGATTCATACTCGATCATAACCCGATCGGGGCTACCTTCTTGACATATCGTTCGATTCGAGCGTTCTCCACCCGGCTGTCGAAGTCGCGACGGCTTAACGGGTTGACATCGGGTGTTCATTCATAAAACTTTAGCTTACGAAGATGACGACGGACGACGGATGCGTGATGGCAGCCGTGGGGCAGACGATTGAGCTTCTTTTTTTTTGGTGAAGGAATTGAATCGAACAGACACATATCGCGCCTCGAACGACTTTGACCATGTGAATGAAGCGATGCAAAAATTAAATCCCAGTTTTATGGCAGCGCTAAATATTGGCTGCCTTTCATGGGAAAATTTTCATAATTTGGGGAACACACCGGTTTTGGTTTGAATTATTTGCATAAATACAATCCGATTTTGTGTTTATGTTTCACATCAACCCAGCAGCAAACGGGAGGATTTTGAGCAGGATTTAAAACAAAACAATAGTTATGCCTTGATATTGAAACTATGTCACCTTGCTATTTATATTCGCGAAAACGAAGGAATCAAATTCAATTCAAGAACTTGCAAATTTATAGTATAACTATCATACTTATCCTTAAGATTATTTGGAACACGTAATCTAAGAGTCTGATGAAAGAAAACAAATGAATCCTATCCGTTTCTCATTTCTTCTTTTGTAAATAAACACAGTATGATTGATACTACATGCTTGCTGTATTTTATTATGAATGTGTCATTTTTTGTTGTAACATTGTTCATTTGTTGTTCCACTCGATCGCGAATCCAATGTCGGAAGGAATCTGCTTCAGCCGCTGGTAGATGTAGGTGGTGAGTGGATTCCGCGAACCACAGAAGCCCCAGAAGTCGTCATAGTCAACGTACTGCAGTATCACGCCACCGAGTCGTTTCTCCTGCAGGAAGTTCAGCTTCATCCCGATCGAGTTCGTATCTTCGTAGCTCATCCACTGATTGCCACGCACGGCAAACGGCATCTGTCCGATCGGATCGTAGAAGATACTCCAACCGCTGAGCACCAATAGGCAGAGCTACGGGATGAAGAATTTCTCTTATATCTTCTCTCTATGTCGAATTCATGAATCTATGTTAAACAGACCTCGTAATAGGGATAGTACCCTTCATAGTAATACTGTCCCTCTGCTCCCGGTCCGAGCGTAGGTGCTCCGACATTATAGACCGCCGGATTAGCCAGGGTGTACGCTTGTCCAAACAGACCGATTCCGAGGATTAGCTTCTTCGGTGGACATCCAAAATCGATCCACGTCTCCACACCATTAACCTGGAACGTGACGATTTTTGCTTTGTTTTCAAAGTATTCTAAACATCTCGCGCCATTCGACCTACCACATTCGTTTTCGCACGGTTCGGTTCCGTTTCGAAGGACCTATTGCGCATCGGGGCGTGGACATCGGCCACGTTGTTCGTGTGCGGACGCATGTCGAACGTGAACAGCGTCACGAAGTCTACCAGCTGGCAGATGCTCGTCACGCGGTAGGACTCCCTCAGCACCTTCGGGTAAACGGCCCCGAAGAAGAACAGCTCCTTGTTTCTGCTCTTCAGTCCGGAGCGTACGTCTGTGAGCAGGGACACCACCGATTCGCGATCGCTCGAGATGCCACCAAACTTGACCATCGTGCCCGGCCACTCCCAAGCGATCTCGATCCCATCCATCCCGTACTGCTCCAGCAGCTGCAGGATCGCCTTCACGAAAGCGCCCCTTCGTTCAGGAATTTCGGCCATGATCGAGTAAGAGAGCGCTTCCTTACCTCGCTCCAGCAGTGTGATGTGGTTTCGCACGGTTCGCGATCTTGCCTTGATCGTGTACATAAACGCACCGAGCCGTTGTAGCTCTTCATTCTAAAAAAATACAAGTACGCATGAGAAGATACTCTCCAAACTTTAAGCCACACACGTACGTTAAACACATAAGAGCCTCTCGTCCACTCGGGGAAGGTAACGCCACGGTAGATCACGTCACTGCACAGCTCCACCGGTATCTCATTCACGGTGTACCGTCCGTAGCCCTTCGTTTTGGGAGAATCACTGCTGAAGTAGCACATCAATCGCTTTCCCCCATTGCACTGGACATAGTCAATCGCGAAACTGAACAGCAAGACACTACACACGACACGAAACGAGCGTAGCATCATTCTAACCTTTACGTTGTAGAAACACTTCAGCAACTGAGCCACCAACCGGTATCGTACACGCGAAGATCCATCCGAAGATTTTATGCACGCAGAACCTGTTCTTGTTGGTTGGCTCTATAAACAACATACCGTGCCAGACGATTCTCTGCGTCGAGAGACACGTTCTGTGTGACGTAAGCGTGGATTGTAAACAATCCGATTTCAAATCCGAAACTGGTTATGCGTCGTGGGTTCCGAGACGTTTGCTTGAAGACGGTTTGGACGGTGAATAGTGCTGGAATGGAACGGTGCGTTGACACGGTTGATTAGCATGATGCTATCGAATGTTTTTTGTCCTTGAACGCCGTTGTGTTGCTGTAAAAAATGGTAGCAAGATGTATTTGATGAATTCTTCTATAAGTATTGCTTCTTTGAAAGAATTGAATATAGTTTTACAAATACATAAAGCCATCTTCTTCTTATAACCAAACGGTCTTAAGGTGTACTGAACATGTTTATTCAAAACAACCGTGAAGGTCATTGTCGCCAGCAGTAATCTATCACAATGTAAGAATGAAACAATAATCTGGTGGTTACTTTGTAAAATAGTGGAAATTTTCGCATTTTTATTTTGTTCTAGAAGAAAAAGAAGGTTCTTATGGATGTCTCATTGTGTAATTTTATTTGATATTTTGTTACTATTTGTAATATTAGCACATATTTCATTCTCTATTTTTTTAATAGACGGTAGCTTCAATGACAAAACGATTCTATATTCACTCTTCATATAATGTCATTATTTTTAGTAAAGATTTAGAAAATTAGGTTCACATTCAACGCTCGTATCGATTTTTGGTACCTCTGTGTAAAATACGTCACGATATGTAGCTAGATTACGCAGCCATCAATATCCAAGCAACGCATACACACTTTGGCAAATTGTTTATTACTCTCCAGTGAGTTTTGTACTTCCAATTGGATGCGCTGCTCACAAAACAATTAAGCCATCGTCCTTACGGGATTAGGAACCTCGCCAGCATGCGTGTACGGGCAGCATTCAGCAAGAAAAGTATTAGCAAAAACAACCGGATGTACCTTCAGCTAATGTTTGCGCATCGGTCGTGCCGAAAAACACAACCGATGTCCGACGCAACACCACCGGACGATCGTTATTGCAGGGCGAACTTCTTCACACCATCATCGCTGGGTCACTGACGTACCACGTGGCCACGATAATCGTTCGGTACGTCAGCGGATTCGCTTCGAAGCGGTGGGCTGCCGTTTCTGGTGCATCCCCAGGAAAGAACTGCAGAACACGAGCGAGCGTTGACCAATGCACCGGACCGTCGTCGCTAGGCTGCAGCGGACGTTCCGGCAATTTATTCGACATTTTATCACCAAATCGTTAAGTAAAACCAATAATCATTTGTTAGCCGCGGTCGTTATGTATCGAGGTGTCCTTATGGTTCCTGCTGCTGCATTTTCAGAGGATTTGAACGGAACAGATCGAAGCGAACAAGGCCATTTTCAGATCACAGTGGCTTACGGAAGATAAATATGGTTTTAAAATAGAGATAGAGAAGCTTCTGCTTAAATAGAAACGTTTTAAAATATAATCTATTATAACGATATTTTGTTTACTATTAAAGCCACATACACATACTGTAATATTTCCAAATTTATGTTAAACAAACATATATTTTCATTTTTCTATCCCGCACTGTTTGTTTCCTTTTTTTCGTTCTATTTAACAACGGCAAGCCAGGCGTCTCCATTGGCAACGACGCGTTTAGATTTGTCACTGGATTTCTTCACGTCGCCGGAACGTTTCCTTTCAAAACGCCCGGGAAAAGCGAACCCGTTGCATCGTACCGGAAATCGGTCGGGAAAATCGAACATTTGTTTATGTTCCGTTCGTCCGCAATCCCGGTCCCATCCTGATAGGCGCAACCATTACCGCTTTTTGTAATCCAATCCGAGTGCGAGTTTTGGAATGCGTTTGTGTCCCGGTTGAATCGCATTCCCACCGATTCCCGTATTTTTTGCATATCCCGTGCAAAGCCTCAGACTTTGGGGCGTTTTGCGACGATCGGCGAGCAGTCGTTAAACCGTGCACTGGTACCGTCGACTGGTACTGGACCGGTCCCGTAAGGTCGTGAGGGAAATAAATTCCCCCGAAATGGAACCGGAATCGAAAATGTTGCTGTCGAAAAATAATGGCTCTCATTTGTTCCTGCGTTGCTGGGGTTTTGGCGTCGCCCGAAAGGCTCGATCGATTGCTTCGGTGGAGGTTCGATTTTGGGTGGGCTGGGAGGGTGAGCTGGCGAGAAGAAATGATGAAAAGCACCCCCCTCGCACATCCCCACACACACTCACACCGCAGAAGAAAAGGGATGCCGGCCGGCAGAAGCGTTGCCTTGGGCGGAAAAACTCCACAATCAATCCCCGTGCGAAGTGTGCGAATCCCGGGGTGGTGCTCGCAAAAGTTGTGCCTCAAATTGAATCAACGGAAGATAAACGCCCGCACAAAGCAGCTGCGATTCACCGTGGCGCCCGTGTTGTTGCCATCGCCCGGTCCCGTCGCAAGATGGATGGATTTGAATATTTTAACCCTGGCACATCGTTTTATTTATTGTTTTTCATATTCCTTTCCGATTGCATTTATGTGACAATAAATTTGCCCAAAGCCCGGGCCCGTCCACGATGCGATCCACCAGGCGGTTGTCCTCCCTTTTTCCGTAGTGTCCTGCACTGTGTGTATGTGTTGGAAAATGTGTCGCTGCGAGACGATTTCGCATTCACATTAGTCGCTTTTCAAAACGGGCAGGTTGGGGATAAGCTAGAGAGGATTAGAAACAGGAGGCAGGAAGCGGGACGGCTTGTGAAATATAGTGTACACCGCCCGAGTACACAACCCACCCCGGAAAAGGACATTCGAACATTGGCAAACGCGGCACTGTGAAAGCGATCGACAGCGAGGCAAACAAACAGATTCATAAAATGATTTCAATCATCATTAGTCACAGATGCGGCCGGTGAAGCGCACACTTCTCGCGGGCGTGGATGATAATGCGAACAAGCTTCACCCCACCCAATGGGTGGAAGAAAAATGGCAACTCGGGAATGGAATGGTCATATGTGGCCCCGTTTTTTTTTTTTAACAGCAGGCTCGAACTGGTGCGGAGAAGAGTTTTTATGACTTAAAAAAGGCGAACTAAGCCGGGGCCTGGAGGCGTTTATCGATTGTTAACCATGGGTAATTTATTTGTTTAATGTTTATTTGCAGCCGTACGTGTAATAGAGAAAATTGGATGAGCATTTGTTGTACCGCGCGTGTCTTATTGAGCGTGGTTTTGCTTTCAATTGATCATGTGAAAAATATTTTTATATCATTAGCTGTTTTAAGGTTTCTGGCAGTCAATTTTTTTGTATTCTTCTAAATTTAAACATATATAATTGTATAGGACAACCTTATGCATACAACAATTCAATAGGTTTATTTGTGAGTGTTTGAAATCAAAACTCTAGCATGCGTTCGTTAATAAAAAAAAACTCGCTTTTATTTTTATTCAAATTTTAGCTAAACATTATATTTAAATTTATATTTCAATAATTTGATTATTTTATCAGCATTCACAATTTCGCACACAACAAATACATTGCAAAAAACATTTAAGCTTATCTTCCCTCAACATACATAACACAAACAAAAAATGAATGGTTATCCAAAGAAATATTAACAATAACTTATTACTTATTAGAAAATGAAAAATAAAACACAAAGCTTAAGGAATAATAAATTAATATAACACAAACAATAAAACATAAATTAACTAAGGAAGATTTAAACTACCAACATTCGTAGAACTAAAAACAAACTTGGCGAATATAAGCTGAAATTTGAAGATAAAAACCCTTAACATGTTAATACATTATATACAAATAACAATTGGCAATAAGATTGGGTCGATCAATAAGAATAATTTAAGTACATTAGTGTTAAGCTAAAATGGATTCTTTTAGTTTAAAAAAACGAACACTCTCATTATGCTTTCGCTTCCAGCGACTGAGGCGAATTATCATCGCTGCACGCTCCCGCCCCTTGGGGCGTTTTAAGCAGTCCGAAATGACCGCCATCCTTCGTTCGTGTGGTTTATGCGGTTGAATCGAACACTCCAAGCATCCATGGGAACATTCGAAGTTCGATCGCAACTGTTGTCACTTGAGAAACGGGCAGCATCAGCGTTGTGAAAACCGCAGGAGTAATAAAGCCGGTGCGAGGCCGTGGAAGCAACACACACGGACGCAGCCTCCTTCGAACTGCGATTTATCGGTGGATTTCATGCTGGGAAGAATATATTGAATCTAGAATTGTATTTTAAAAAAACACTGATTGGGTACGACAGGAGGCATCAACCACAGGATCCTTTTGAGAAATGTGCGCCACGAAGAATAAAACTTAAGCAAAAATCTTTTATGTGTTTTAAGTCTTCCACTTCTCAAAAACATGCTCAACTTATCATTTTTAAAACACGTTAACTTATTTTCTAAGTCAATATCCATTCCTGGAATGATGGTTCGAATTGTGTGTTTGTTGATTTGTCTCTATTATTATTATGTTTATCATTTTATCAGTAGGGTTGTTTACTCACTTTGGGAGTCGACTTGTGTTTGCTATTCTTGTTACGAGCTGATTGTGTTTAAGACTCTTGTTGGCGAACGACTCTTTTTGGGATATTCTTTTCTTTCAATTTCATTTCTATTAGATTTTTACTTGATATTCTATTCTTTTTGACATTTGTTGAAGTGTTGAATCTATCCAAAAATATTTCTTGATTAAATTTTATGTTTGGTTTTTGTTGAATTTTTGCATTATTGAATTTTGTGAAACAATAAGTATATGCATGCAGTATTCAATTTTAGAAGTTTCCTTTGAAAAATTGAAGATTCAAAATTAATAAATAAATCAAGCAAATTTCAAATAATAAATTTCAACTTAAGTATTGATATTGGTAGTCCTTATAGCTTTAAAACTATTGTTGCTTCAGTGTACAATTCGAAAAATTGTTTAAAGGTTTAAATATTCCCTACAATTCAGTTCAACCACGTGAAATAAAAAAAACACAACCAAACGCACACCAAACCTGCGTACGGTTTGCACACGGTTTCGCGTTGCGTTCGCTTTTAATTGAAAGTAAATAAAACCATAATTGATCAGATTACAATTCCCAATTCCCGGTCGGTCGGCGTGTTCTCATTAACAATTTAATTGAAAATGTAAAATTGAAATCAACGTTCAACTCCCCTATCCCGAAGGGAATGTTTGACTTTTCTTTGGCGCATTTTCACATTTGCCAATTTTGCTGACCGTTGGAAAACTCATTCGAATCGATGAAGCTCGGCTCGCTTGTGTATGTGTGTGTTTGTGTTAAATTCACACACGATCACGCTAATGTTATTGGCCGCGGGTGTCATTTGCAGGACACGCGGCCGGAGCTTAAAGCGATTGGCGAAATGCATGCAGCCATTTTCCAATTTCCCGCTGCCGGTTGCGGCGAACGTTGCCAGCGTGGAAAAGCGGCCTTTGGGTAAAGATCTCGCTCGCTTTGTAATTATTTTTGCTGCCATCTTTCGCCTACTTTTTGGCGCCTGGTTTCGTTTCCGAAAACCGATAATGTCGATACTCGCACGGCGCGTGCATCGATCGGTTGGCAGTGGGCCCGGCCGCGTTCGTCCTCGAAGCTGCTGTCTCCAAACTCACCCGGCTGGACAGTTATCAGATGATGGGGACGATAATTCACCCAACAGCGCATGGTGGTGCGCTGGAATTCGCGCGCTCGAATGGAGGGTTGCACAAGCTAGGGAGACACGGGTTGGTGGCGTGGCATGAAGATTTAATGAGTTTCATTATTATTCCCATGCGGTGCACGCGTTCGCATGCAAGTAGGTGAAAGGTCCTATCTGTGTTCGTACCGATGAAAATACTCACTCATGGTCACTGCGCCTATATGCGAGAGTTTTTTTTTGTTGTTTGTTTCAAGTGATGTTGATTAAGCCGTAAAATTATACAGTAGCTAGGATATGTAAATTTCATAAAAACACAATTAATGAAATGTAATTCGTAACAAGGGAAGAAAAAAAAACAACCGGAAAGGTGTGGTTCTCATATCATTATTCTTCTTCGCAGCATTTTTCAATATCCACCCATTCAATCGCACAAACTGTTCCATCCCGTGATCTTTGCCGCCTGCACCGTTTGTTTGCTAATTGGCTGTAGAAATGCATTCCGATCGTCCGTTGATGTTTGGCGCCTGCAAGCTCAAGCAACCGGGCCATCGCCGCTCGACCCCATCGGCAGTTATTAATTAAAAACTAAGCGCACCGAAAATACGGCCACGGTTGAATTCGTGCAGATGATCGCAAACGGAATGATAGGATACGAACGGTCGGCCCTCGTTTAAACGATGCACACGGTGAGGCAATACATTTTTTCAATTAGATTTGCATGAGAAAATGATCAGACAAATAAGAAAGGAAAAAGAAAAATAAGCTCAAACAGGTGCCCGACACAACGGGTTAGCCGGCACCGAACAGGGATAATGGATTTTGAAGAGCTTTTGATGGGTTCAGGATCAACCCCTTTTTTCGGGCTTCGCTGGATTGGTTTCGGCCGCGAGATCGATGCCGGTGCCTGGTGTTGGCATATCGATGAGGCAGCAGGAAATGCGATCGCGATGCGCGAACACAAAGAGCTGCAGGTTGCATACTGCTGCAGGTGCAGATTTTACGTCTTCCAAATCAACCTTCTTTATGGGGGATGGATTAATAATTATAGCACATTAATTTGAGGTTTTATAGCGCTTAGAATAGCAAACAAATTATGCATTTCGTTTCACTATAGGATTTCAAAGTTGATGTAACCAATTTAAGAGCAACATTCGGTCAGAAGTGGTCTATAGAAGTTAATATTAAATCAATGATTATTGTTTAATTTTAAAACCTAGCCTGGGTTGGTTGTTAAAGCATAAGTCCTCGAACTTTTTATTATTATACATGCATGAGTTCAAATTTCAACAATATAACAAAAGACATAAAAGGCATGCAATGTAATAAAATTAATATTCTTCGTTTTAACATATTTTCCAAATGTTACAATATTTAAAAAATCGTTGATACAGTTGAATAATAGATAACTAAATGTCCGTCAGTGCAGTTAGGCACTGACAATACGGCCACAAAGGCCGTCAAATCAATAAATAACACATTTTTCCCAAAAATAACACATTAGGTGGGTTCACACGAGTCGAACTCTGCTCGAATTTGTACGATCTGCGAACTTTATTTTGTCAATGTATTAGTGAGTCGAGCTATGTTCGCCGAGTCTGTTTCAAGTAGAAAAGGTTATCCAGTAATAGGTGGCTTTACACTAGTCTAACTTTTGATGACGAACCTCACGCACACTATTACAAAATCTTGCATTTAAAAAAAACACGAGCCTTTGCTGCGTTCAAACGATTCGAACTTTTGATGTCAGTCGATAATAACAAACAAAAACAGCTCAGAGCAGAAGAGAAAGAAGTAGCTCAGAGAACGATTGATTTCACTTGTAGGACCACCATTTGAAATCATACTTACATTTCTGTTATAAGTCATGTTCTCCATTGTGACCTTATGATACTTTTTTCGAATTTGTTCATCACTACAACAACACAACACATGCAGCAAATTAAGGATGCAATAAACCTTAGTGCTTAGCTCAGGCATACGTCCTGATCGTCTAAACAAATGTGTTAGGAAAAGACAGTCCGATAGAAAGAATGAAGATGTGAACCTCAAAGTGTAAACACATACACGGCACTTGTCAAAAAGTTCGCAGCAAAAGTTCGTGCTATCCAAGAAAAACTAGATAACCTATTCTGCTCGAAAAAGACTTGCTCGACTGACTAATACATTGACAAAAAATTTCGCAAATCGTACAAATTCGAGCAGAGTTCGACTCGTGTGAACCCATCTATTGAAAATTTCAAGGTGTTATTAAAAAAAACAATCGTTGTTTAGTTGAGCACCCAATACTTATTATGCTTCAAGAGCCCAGGAACAAAAAAATGTCATTAAAA
>KZ069183.1:287-14983 GCA_002091845.1 Anopheles cracens
TAAAACACTGATCAAATTATCGCTACGATAGCAATATTTTGAAGTTTACATTTGGGTACTTCGAAACAAGCATTGCTTTCTCAATTCGCTTCTTTTAAGTTAAAGCTAACGCTGATTGTTGGGCTGATTGGATACCGTTTCTTACTAAACGGTCACCGACACAATGCGTGAACCTATATGATAAACACAGTGAATGAATGTGAAACTTGGCATGATAGATGGTAGCTAAAGATAAGTTTGAAATAGCGAAAAACAACAGTAACCGACAAGAAAGCGTTGAAAGATTGAGAAGGACAAAATCTCGTATAAATTCGCAATAATAGATACCAGATAGGGAAAACAGAGAGAGAGAGAGAGAGAGAGAGAGAAAGATGACACATACGCACCCACTAAAACACTGATCAAATTATCGCTACGATAGCCTCTTTAGCATATTATGATGTATCAGCAGCCGTGTTGAGCCCGGGGCGGAATGGTATGTTGTCTGTTGCTGTGAGTGTGTGTTTGTGTACGTTTATCACTTTGTATCGCTGTGTGCGTTGTGAAGCTGTGGTGGGCGAGAAGGAGAGTTTCTAGCGAACCAGAAAACTATGAAATCAAAAGGACTGCACCGTATAAGCTAAAACTAACTAGTGGTAGTAGTGTAGCAAAGTTTGATCGGGGAGACGAAGAGGGCGGCGCACGCTGAGCTCTAGCAATCGTGTGTGGCCCCGGTGTATGGTAAATTAGCAAATTGTCCTCGTAATGGTGTATTGTTCCACCTCTTGTCATCCTAATTTTTGTCTTCTGTGTGTCTGCGTGCCTTCTGTACATGTGTGAACATTCGTTTGATTTGTTTATTTCGTTTGCGTTCGATAAAACCTTAAGAATTCCCAATGGAAGGTCTGTAACCTTGAGTTAAAAACCGATGCTTTTGCCTGTGTGCTTGTACATGTATGAGTTGCTGTGTCGAAACATAAAACAGCAGCTACCAAACAAAGAAAACAACTTGTGATGCGATGTAAACGATCGTACTAAAGCTAAAATAAGCTGAACGAAGCTGGTTAAACAAAAAAAAACAATACTCCGAGCAAATTGTGAACCGTGTTAAACCTTAATACACCACCAGTACACCACGCGAACAATCACGATCCTTTCCCGACTGCGATCGTAGAAAAATGCGTTCGTGGCGCGTATGCCTTAGTTTCGGTTTTTTGCGCTTCAAATGTTGTGTGTTCGGTTATATTGTAAAAAGAATGCGCGAAAAGGAGAGTTTTGCAAAGTCTGTTGCTTAAAATGCTTTGTTAATGTTGTTGACTGCACCACTGTTTGGCTAATACCTATTTGACGGTTACACTACCGGAACATCCTACCATTACCCACTGTTTGAGCATAACGCGCGACGTGTGAAGGTGCTTTGATGTGCTTGAAAGGATAGTGCAAGCGACAGAGAAAACAAGAGGCGCAACGGAAAGCGTTAAACTTAAAAATCAAATATCTAAATTAATCACTAAGTACCGGGCACACACCCGCAGGGGCCGTGTTCCGGTTTTAGAAGAAAGTTTGAAGACAAGCTGTAGCGAAATCACCGACATTTATTATCCCCCCGTGCACCAAAACACCATCAACACCACAACACTGAGTATGCAAAAAAAGGATACACCCCATTCGATAAGTTTTTCAAGACAATTTGTTCAATGTTGAACATTAGTGAAAAGAATAAATCAATCAGTACGCACAGAGAAAAGCAATCAAACGTGTTTAGTGAAGGCGTTAAATTAACATACAGTGAATGTGATGATAAAACAAGCAAAAGTAACACGAGCTAACGTTGATAAAGGAACGGAAGAACACACTACACGAGAAACTGCAATTTGATAATGAAATAAGAAACACAAGCACACAAACGAAAAGGATACTCCGAAGAAGGCTTATAAAACAACAAACGCATGGATAGTCGCAAACACGAATGATAAAATAAAAAGTGAAATGACCATAAGGAGAGGCAGCCCAGCAAAATGAACTTTTGATCCGCAGCGATGCATCCATGTTGAAGTTAGTTAATACAAAAACGAAAAGAAAACAATCGTGATTCGAGAGCAAACCTATCAACCAAGTGTGTGTACATGAGGGAGAGATAATTCAATAACAGCAATGGCGGCGGGTGCGTCGGAAATCATATAATCGAACACTGTGGTAGTGAAGGTGGAACAACAATAGAATAGAACAACAGTGGAGCTAAAAGTGCTAAAAGAGACAAAACAAAACCATCAAGCAGATGGACGCGGACGGTTATGAAACAAAATTAATAATATTAAAAAAACACACACACAGTACATATAATCGATAAGCATGAAGAAATCATAGTCATAGGCAAGAGTGGAACGCGGAGGTGTAAGAATAAAAAGTTAAAAACCGATGCTTTTGCCTGTGTGCTTGTACATGTATGAGTTGCTGTGTCGAAACATAAAACAGCAGCTACCAAACAAAGAAAACAACTTGTGATGCGATGTAAACGATCGTACTAAAGCTAAAATAAGCTGAACGAAGCTGGTTAAACAAAAAAAACAATACTCCGAGCAAATTGTGAACCGTGTTAAACCTTAATACACCACCAGTACACCACGCGAACAATCACGATCCTTTCCCGACTGCGATCGTAGAAAAATGCGTTCGTGGCGCGTATGCCTTAGTTTCGGTTTTTTGCGCTTCAAATGTTGTGTGTTCGGTTATATTGTAAAAAGAATGCGCGAAAAGGAGAGTTTTGCAAAGTCTGTTGCTTAAAATGCTTTGTTAATGTTGTTGACTGCACCACTGTTTGGCTAATACCTATTTGACGGTTACACTACCGGAACATCCTACCATTACCCACTGTTTGAGCATAACGCGCGACGTGTGAAGGTGCTTTGATGTGCTTGAAAGGATAGTGCAAGCGACAGAGAAAACAAGAGGCGCAACGGAAAGCGTTAAACTTAAAAATCAAATATCTAAATTAATCACTAAGTACCGGGCACACACCCGCAGGGGCCGTGTTCCGGTTTTAGAAGAAAGTTTGAAGACAAGCTGTAGCGAAATCACCGACATTTATTATCCCCCCGTGCACCAAAACACCATCAACACCACAACACTGAGTATGCAAAAAAAGGATACACCCCATTCGATAAGTTTTTCAAGACAATTTGTTCAATGTTGAACATTAGTGAAAAGAATAAATCAATCAGTACGCACAGAGAAAAGCAATCAAACGTGTTTAGTGAAGGCGTTAAATTAACATACAGTGAATGTGATGATAAAACAAGCAAAAGTAACACGAGCTAACGTTAATAAAAGAACGGAAGAACACACTACACGAGAAACTGCAATTTGATAATGAAATAAGAAACATAAACACACAAACGAAACGGATACTCCGAAGAAGGCTTATAAAACAACAAACGCATGGATAGTCGCAAACACGAATGATAAAATAAAAAGTGAAATGACCATAAGGAGAGGCAGCCCAGCAAAATGAACTTTTGATCCGCAGCGATGCATCCATGTTGAAGTTAGTTAATACAAAAACGAAAAGAAAACAATCGTGATTCGAGAGCAAACCTATCAACCAAGTGTGTGTACATGAGGGAGAGATAATTCAATAACAGCAATGGCGGCGGGTGCGTCGGAAATCATATAATCGAACACTGTGGTAGTGAAGGTGGAACAACAATAGAATAGAACAACAGTGGAGCTAAAAGTGCTAAAAGACGGGTCGGTGACCTCCTCCCTCTCTCCCTCGCCCGGGCCCAGTCCGTGGTTCAAGCTACGAAATGAACGCACGGAGAAAAACGCGGGACACTTTACTGTGCTATTTATTTTCGCTACCAATCGGTCGTGTTATCGCTGCTTTCGGCGGAGCCTGTGGTGAAGTGTAAAAATAGAAGAAAAGATGCCATCTTTTCTGTTCACCGATGTTTACTTTTTGTGACACACTGATACGATGTAGCTCTTGTGACACACTGATACGATGTAGTCAGATCGGTGGTTCACCCATGAAGGGTGGACAAACGGCGCAACTCGATACGTCCGACACGAGCACGACGGCAATGTCCGACTTTGAGGAGGTGCCGTCCCGCGACCGACAGGATATTTTTGAGGCAATCAGTGTGAGTATTGATCATTAACGGTTGCGAATTGTAGGGTTGATAGAAAGATGAAATATGAATGAGATTAGAAAGATCCTTCAATCCCAACCCACCTAACTCCTACTAGCGCTGGTAGTAGAAAAAGAAGAGCCTTTCTCATTGTGTTGCGACAGCTGGATCCAATAGCTTTGACATCTCTGATACAATTTCTAACTTCAGTTCTTCTTCCCTATTTCTTTTTTCCAACACAGGCTCTCGGTAATCGCATCACACACGGGCAGGATCTCGCTCAGCGCGTCATCCTCACGTACCGCGTCGCCATGTACCTCGACCGCGAGTACAAATCGCATCACACACGGGCAGGATCTCGCTCAGCGCGTCATCCTCACGTACCGCGTCGCCATGTACCTCGACCGCGAGTACAACGAGCTGCTAAAACTGCGTGACCCACTCGCCTTCCTGCCCGAGGTGGTGCGTGAGGACTGCGCACATAAGCTGGAGGTGATCAGCGATATCGTCACCGCGACGCGCATGAGCATCGAAAGCTTCACCGATTTCCTCGCCTCGGAGATCGTGTCCGCCGTGGTACGTTCGAAGTTTTATCTGTTCCAACTGCAGCAGCAACCGCACACGAACCCAGCGGCGATCGCGGATGAGTTGCTCTGGGGGTATAACATCGATCGCGAGTTTCATCTGTTCCTGGAGCTAGCACCCAGTACGACCGCGCTCGGTAACGTGCTGTTGCGGTACTGTAACGCGTTTCGACTCTATCGCAAACGACGGGATATGCCGGGGGAGTCGTCGTCGTCGTACCCACCGATCGATCGGGGCGTTCAAGACGCGCTGGAGTCATTCGCTACCATACCACCACACCGCATGAACACCGCGGCGGCAGCCGATCTCGTGGAGCACCTGGACGCCATCCTGCAGGGTCAGGTGCTGTCCCTGAAGAAACAAAACACGATCATCGTGGCGCTGCTAGTGAAAGCGCACGATTGCTTCGTACACTCGTGCTCGATGGAGGGCATCATGGAGGTGTTGGCGTGCTGTAAAGCACTCACCGTGATACTGACAGCGGCCAAGTCGTGGAACCTTGTCGTACGGCTACTCGTCGGCATCGGACGCTACCGGGACATGCACTACTGCTTCGAGACGCTGATCAACAACGAACAGTTCGAGTCGCTGCTCGGTCAGTTCGATGATCGTGCTGCGAACGGCCGCCGGCTCCAGTCCGCCATCATCACCTTCCTCAACGAGCACTGTCCGGAGCGGCGGGATTACTTCCGCCTGGCGGCGCTCCATTTCCGCATGTACCGGGAGATTGCCGAACTGTGGGAAACGGAAGCGCAAGGTACGATCGACGCGATCGTCAAGACGTACGAGGTGAAGCGGACTGTCCCGGAGAAAACGATCGCATCGAACACGCCCACCTTCTACCATCGGCTCCAGGCGACGCCGCTCGTGCTAACCGAGCTCACGAACGCTATGGATGCCGTCACGCACGCCACAGAGAACTATCTGCTCGACAACAACCTGACGCTGGCCCAACGCGCTGCGGCACACGCCGAGTTGATAGCGCTGCAAATCTTTTTCGTCCGCCAGGCGCTCGGCGCGTCCGAGAAGGGTGATTCTGGGGCTGCCTCGAGCAACGCCACCAGCAGTAACGCCGCACCCGCGGCAACGACTTGTCTGTCGGTGCTGAACATCCAACCACCGTGTGACGATAGCCGGCGTGTCGGAACGGGGCTAGAAATAACCACGAGCAGGGCAACCGGCACCCTGCTGTACTACGTCAACTTCCTCCTCACGGTACCCCAGGCACTGATCGTCGGCCGTGCGTACGGTATCGAAATCAACTGGCCCGGCGCAATCTACCAGCACTACATCATCCAGGACGAAGCGACCTATCTCGACGACTATCTCGATCGACTCCCGCTCACGGATGGGGTGATTGAAACGCTGGTCAAACTGTTCCAGCTCGAGCCGCATCTCACACCGCGTATGGAGCAGGCCATCGCGACCTTCATCGACCGGATCCAGTCGGTGACGCTCAAGTACCGGCTGGCCTCGTTGCTCGGGCTGAAGAAAACGATCCACGGACTGATCAACAGTGGTGCCGTCTACTACCTGAAGGACACGAACTACGGCAAGACCGATGGGGCAGCGAACGTCGGTGGCAGCTGCGGTGGCGGAGGAGGAGGGGGAGGAGGAAGTAGTGCTACTTCCAGTATCGCGGGAGCAAACAGCGCTTCCGGCGCTGGAGGTGGTGGTGCTATCAGCAGCATGGCCAACAGCATCGTGGGAAGCGGTAGTATTACAAGCAACACCATATCCAGCTCTTGATGGGAAGTCAAAAATTGTGATCCACACGCGGCAAATGCACCATTTTGCTCAAGTGCTTTTAAGATACGCAACAGAATGCAATGTATTTATTTAGCCTCCGCTACGGTGTACTACGGCAATAAAAAGATTTCTCTATCCACCTTCTTGGGGATTGTGAATACTGGATCACTTTTTCTTTGAAACCCAAACCGAAAACGTTAATGCAGAGTGTTTGTGACAACTTTCCCTTGAAGTTTCATTTTTATGCCCTAATGCTTTCAAGGAGGGTTGAAAAGTTCACCCACAGTTAGAGTAGAGCATGACCGTGAAGCACTTGTAGCGTCAGATATGTATGTTAATAAAGTAAGACGATATTATAACAAGGGCAGATTCAATCAAAACTCTTCTGGCAATGTAGGCTGTGAAACTCAAGTGTGATAAATCCAAATGTAAAAACAAAGATTTACGCGAACAATAAAAATATTTCCAATATTATGAATCAAGAAAGGTAAAAGAACAACAGGATCAATTAATGTATGCACTTACCTCATTTTAATAAATCCTTCTCCATCGTTTCGGAATTTTTGTCTAGGCGCACCGTCCATTTGGCTTCTGAGTATGCGTTTGTTTATAATCTTTTTTTGTATTTCATTGTTTCACTATACATATTTTACTTTTACTTTCCACGGTGTTTTTTTATTCTTACACCTCCGCGTTCCACTCTTGCCTATGACTATGATTTCTTCATGCTTATCGATTATATGTACTGTGTGTGTTTTTTAAATATTATTAATTTTGTTTCTTAACCGTCCACGTCCATCTGCTTGATGGTTTTGTTTTGTCTCTTTTAGCACTTTTAGCTCCACTGTTGTTCTATTCTATTGTTGTTCTAGTACACCTTCACTACCACAGTGTTCGATTATATGATTTCCGACGCACCCGCCGCCATTGCTGTTATTGAATTATCTCTCCCTCATGTACACACACTTGGTTGATAGGTTTGCTCTCGAATCACGATTGTTTTCTTTTTGTTTTTGTATTAACTAACTTCAACATGGATGCATCGCTGCGGATCAAAAGTTCATTTTGCTGGGCTGCCTCTCCTTATGGTCATTTCACTTTTTATTTCACCATTCGTGTTTACGACTATCCATGCGTTTGTTGTTTTATAAGCCTTCTTCGGAGTATCCGTTTCGTTTGTGTGTTTATGTTTCTTATTTCATTATCAAATTGCAGTTTCTCGTGTAGTGTGTTCTTCCGTTCTTTTATTAACGTTAGCTCGTGTTACTTTTGCTTGTTTTATCATCACATTCACTGTATGTTAATTTAACGCCTTCACTAAACACGTTTGATTGCTTTTCTCTGTGCGTACTGATTGATTTATTCTTTTCACTAATGTTCAACATTGAACAAATTGTCTTGAAAAACTTATCGAATGGGGTGTATCCATTTGCATACTCAGTGTTGTGGTGTTGATGGTGTTTTGGTGCACGGGGGGATAATAATTTTCGGTGATTTCGCTACAGCTTGTCTTCAAACTTTCTTCTAAAACCGGAACACGGCCCCTGCGGGTGTGTGCCCGGTACTTAGTGATTAATTTAGATATTTGATTTTTAAGTTTAACGCTTTCCGTTGCGCCTCTTGTTTTCTCTGTCGCTTGCACTATCCTTTCAAGCACATCAAAGCACCTTCACACGTCGCGCGTTATGCTCAAACAGTGGGTAATGGTAGGATGTTCCGGTAGTGTAACCGTCAAATAGGTATTAGCCAAACAGTGGTGCAGTCAACAACATTAACAAAGCATTTTAAGCAACAGACTTTGCAAAACTCTCCTTTTCGCGCATTCTTTTTACAAAATAACCGAACACACAACATTTGAAGCGCAAAAAACCGAAACTAAGGCATACGCGCCACGAACGCATTTTTCTACGATCGCAGTCGGGAAAGGATCGTGATTGTTCGCGTGGTGTACTGGTGGTGTATTAAGGTTTAACACGGTTCACAATTTGCTCGGAGTATTGTTTTTTTTTGTTTAACCAGCTTCGTTCAGCTTATTTTAGCTTTAGTACGATCGTTTACATCGCATCACAAGTTGTTTTCTTCGTTTGGTAGCTGCTGTTTTATGTTTCGACACAGCAACTCATACATGTACAAGCACACAGGCAAAAGCATCGGTTTTTAACTCAAGGTTGCAAACCTTCCATTGGGAATTCTTAAGGTTTTATCGAACGCAAACGAAATAAACAAATCAAACGAATGTTTACACATGTACAGAAGGCACGCAGACACACAGAAGACAAAAATTAGGATGACAAGAGGTGGAACAGTACACCATTACGAGGACAATTTGCTAATTTACCATACACCGGGGCCACACACGATTGCTAGAGCTCAGCGTGCGCCGCCCTATAGTTCCACTTCCACGGACTACAGCTTCATTGTCAGCGTCTCTTTTCGCTTGCTTTACTTCTTTTACTACTTCTCCCCGATCAAACTTTGCTACACTACTACCACTAGTTAGTTTTAGCTTATACGGTGCAGTCCTTTTGATTTCATAGTTTTCGCGTAGCAGAAGGTGATTGACGAAAAGGTGCATTTTACATTCACAACAGAACGACGAAAGAGAGTTAAGAGAAGGTTGTATCTCTAGATTATGTTCTTTTGCCCGATGTAATAGAAGTAAGCCCATAAGAACTGTCTTGTCGATTCCCATCGCACAGGTATTAACTATCACAAAATAGTAGAACCATTCCTCCGTGACGACCGGATGCTTGTTTGTATGGCTTATGCTTTCTCGGTCTCGATCCGTCCTCCGGCACGCAAAAGCAGCAAAAAGAAGACAATATTTGAAGCCAAACCAAACCAAAGGATGAAACAAACACACACATCGAAGACAAGGACATGAGAATGTAATTATCACGCAACCTACGCCACACACTTCTGCATTTGTCCAGTTCTGCTTATGGTTTTTATACGTCCGTCGTTTTCTTCTTTGCTCGGGGTGCACTATTAGTTCTTCTCTTTGAGATTACTCTCGCGCGTGCGCGCACATCGGCTGCGTTTTACTCTAATATGCTTGTGTCTTTTACGTTTAGTCGTTAAGGCTTTTAATTATTTATTTGCACGGTTCTTTCGTTTGTATGTTTGCTTCATCGCGTTTTGCTTTTACGCTCGTTTCCCGCTTTTTGTGTGGTTAGTGACATTTTTCACTAAACTTAACCCTAAACGCTTGTCTATATGTACACAGTCGCTTAATTTGCTTAGCATGCGGATCGATTATCGGTTATTGCCTATTGCCTTAGCCAAGAACGTGTATCTCGCATGTTTGCTCCTTTAAATTAGCTAGGTATTCATACTTTTTTTTCTTTATAAACAATCGTACCCAAAAAAACACACACACACATGTTGGAAGTATGTTGTTAACGCCCGTTCCTACAGTAATGTGTATGCTCTAGTTTAGTGTATTGGGGTGAGGAGCAGGAGGGGCTTGAGATGTACATTCTCTACAGTCCTAATACACTCCTAGTTCCACTTCCACGGACTACAGCTTCATTGTCAGCGTCTCTTTTCGCTTGCTTTACTTCTTTTACTACTTCTCCCCGATATACACCATTACGAGGACAATTTGCTAATTTACCATACACCGGGGCCACACACGATTGCTAGAGCTCAGCGTGCGCCGCCCTTGAGTCAGTCTGAGTCTTAGAGTGGAATCGTTACGAGCAACCGAGAACATCACCTAAAGTACTAACTCGCCTTAACCTATACATACACATACAATCTAGGGATCACGCTGCAAAAAGATCATACTGTTTCCACGTATAGTGCGCTAACCTAATATAGTAGCAATCGCGCTGCGAACGGTAAAAAAAAACGTAAGAGGGAAAACTAAACGCCTCGCTCGCTGCGTCCGACAATCTCATCGCAATGGAATAAGTATAACTCATCAGCGTTAGCTTTAACTTAAAAGAAGCGAATTGAGAAAGCAATGCTTGTTTCGAAGTACCCAAATGTAAACTTCAAAATATGAATCCCGACCAGAGATACTGGTTAAGTGCTTCGATATCAATTAGCTAGGTGCCTCACAGGTAAGATTGCGCAAAAAACTACGAAAACTGAACTATGGAACAAGCTAAACGAAATCTATTGTTGCTATTACATAGGGAAGGTTGGTTGTTTAGTCGTCCGTCTACTGTAATGGTTTCATTCGAAGCATTGTTTGTACAATTATAGAAAAAAGAAACTTATTGAGGTTAAACCACGTTCATCCACGGCCGGCTCCAAACTTCTTCCGGTACCTATCTGGCACGGACGTGGTAACCTTTCTAATGCTACGGAGTGTCCTAATCGTTAATTGGCAGTTAGTTTCGCTTTACGGGTTTTTTGCGACATCTATTCGCATTCCTACATGTTGCTATTTTGAGTGTCCTAGGGGGGGGAGTACTGGTGACTGATTTTGCTATTATTTTGAGCATTTTGAATACAACGATCATGAGTAAAGGTGATGAGTGTTTTTGTCTGTATGTTTTTTTTTCATTAATAGATCAGAATGAGTCATATCTCATGCGTTTGTGTATGTGTGTTGTTTTTTTCTTCTATATTTCATCGAAGCTCGAGATATCCTCACAAGTTTTGGGTTGAGAATTGTGAACACGGAATACGTCGATTAGGAATGAATTAGACTAAAATAAACTAGATTCGCTACACGTCCCTTTTGCTAGCTACTGATAAGCATTCTTAGTATAGCGCATATAGGATTGGGTTTAACAAACACCCACACGCACACATACACATATCCGTTTTCTTCAGTCTAATTTCAGGCTACCAAGCAGTGGATTATACACCTTCTCCAGAGGCTCCATTCGGGGTTACCGGGAAGAAGACAGTGATTTGACAGCAGCTGTCCCTCGTCCCTGTCATACTCAGAGCTAATTTTCATTCCGCTAGTACTTTTCTTTACTGCAAAATGGGTACCGTCGTTTCTGGAGGGGGATTAAAATCGTCACAACTTTCACAATTTTTTGGTATTGTTCTGCCGAAGCGTTTACCTCCTTCTTCTCCTCTTCGTCTACACACCGAAGTAATACCGCGCTCGGTTATTTGAGTACATTTTCCCTCTCGCAACAACCGTCGTTCAATCTCAAGCAGCTGCTACTTAACAGTAGGTTAATGTTTGTTCACAGTCTCTCGTATCGTTTCTTTACGCCTCACCAAGGTCTGTGTTAAGTATGCTACTAGAAATGCGATTTGCTGAGCTGGAAAGTGATGTGATGGAACGCAACGTCACTTTAGTAGTGCCTGTCTCAATAGTGCGAAACAATAAGACGACGTTTACAATATAACTCAATTGCATGACGTTTCACACGAAGTAAAACGTTTTAGAAAGGCAGTGTAAGCGAGTACACAAGAGTGTAGTTATCGAAATTTTGATCCATTTTCACCAATAAATGAGCGCAGCTCTATTTCTGTGCGTCATGTTACAAAAGATGTCATGCAAGCGAAGAAATGAAGTTTCAAAATACAACCAAATTAATAAGAGAAACTGTATAATATCATCCCGGACATAAACCGTAAGACTTCAATGAAACGACAACTTCAACTACAGATTTACCAAGCTTCTCAACCAACTCGAGTTTGGGAACCATTGCACAAAGGTTAAAGGTTGATTATCTGGAAATTTTGATAAACGTTCGAGTCTATTTTGTTACCACGCAAAACTAAATATGTTTGTTAGGGATGTACAACTTACGATGTACAACACCTCTGCTGGGTGATGTTGCGTCTTTTATTCGTAATCAAATCAGTCATCTCTCGTTAATGTCCACAAAATAAGAAACATAATGTAATGACATAGTGGATGGAATGGGATTACATCATTACACTTCGCTTTGAACTAAACTAGCAAAGAATTAAGGGCAGTGGCGAGTTAAAATCACGTGTGGGCATAGTAGATACATAAATCGCTTGTTATCATTATAGGACACTTTCTCAGTCAAATTTCACAATAGCTAAGAGTTACTTTACACAGGATGGAGTAACTAAAATTTGCAATCGGTCAATGATCCTAGTATCAGGATTCGATTTTCCCAATCTTCAAACCGGAATCGATCCTCCTATTTACCTATCTATGCTTCCAAACTTCGACATATCTCTGGAGAGATCACTTTTTGCCTTAGGACGTCCGTCACTCACTTACCCTACGTACTCTATGAAAGACGATGACGATGGTACCCCAGTTCCAGTGCTGCTTTCGTTGCTGCTGTCAACACTGACGGAGTGTTGATGATGTGTAGCCGAGGGTTGCTGATTAATGCTGCTGCTGCTGCTACTGCTGGCCGTGGTGGTGCTTTTGTCCACTGCGCCCAAAGCCAGTGCTGCCAGCTGCTGCTGGGCTGTGGTTGATGACTGCGAATGTTCGAGTCGTCGTCTCCGTTCGCTGTGCGTCGTCGTCGATGTTTCGTCTGCTGCAAACATCTTCCCGTGCACAACGGTGGCCGTATCCAACCCCAACGAGGCGACCGTACGTCCACCAGTCGCCAGTATCCTGCCTTCCAGCAGTGCCTGCAGCGAGGTTGCCTGCCGTTGGCACGTCGGCTGCTGCATCGATCCGGCGAGCGTTATCATCGAGGCGGAAATGCCCGACGAACGAAGGGACGACACGACCGAGCAGTGCGTCGTGGGAGATGTTTTGCTGCCACCGGAGCAGGCGGAGATGTAGTTCGCCGGGAGCGAGAGGGCCGATGAAACCTTCTTCAGCGACACGCCACCACTGAACGATTTCTTCTGCTAGGATCCCATCGAAATGCCACCGATGGTGGCGGTGCCGGCGGTGGTGGCCTGAAGACTATCTGCTAGATCCCATCGAAATGCCACCGATGGTGGCGGTGCCGGCGGTGGTGGCCTGAAGACTGCCACCGGGATTACCATCGATACCAACCACTGCTCCTCCTCCACTCACCATGGACGAGCTGAGCTGCTTGCTGATGGACGTGGCCGTCGAATGGGACGAACTTCCACCAGCCGCCGCCACCGCCGTGCTGCCGCTACTAACAGCGGTCGAAGCGGCCGACTCCGAGCCCGTATCACTCACCACCTTCACCACCTGCGGCGACTGGGGCAACATCCGGTGGAACCAGTTGTGATTCAGCGCTTCCTGCGGCGTCATGCGCCGCTTCGGGTCCCACCGTAGACAGTGCTTCACAAAGTCCAGGAACAGCTCGTCGCAGTAGTTGAGCACCTTGGCGAGATCGCGCGTCCCGGGCGCTCCCCTGTACCGGCCCCGCTTGCTGTAGCTACCCTGTATATCTTCCCGCCCATCCTCCCGGAAGCTTAGCGAACAGTAGTGCGGGAACTGGTCCGCACCGTCGTACGCAAAGTAACGCGATGGCCACCGCGCATTGTGCAGCAACTTCAGCGGCGGCATCCCCAGCAACTCGATGATGCACGCCATCTGGTCGTACTCATCCTCCCCGGGCAGTAGCGCCGAACCCGTGTACAGTTCCGCCACAATGCACCCGAGCGACCACATGTCGATCGCCATGTCGTACTTCGCGCCCAGGATCACTTCCGGCGCACGGTAGAACCGCGACTGTATGTACGTGTAGACGCGCTCGTTCTCGAAGCAGCTCGACCCGAAATCGATCACCTTTATGCCGGAACGGCCCTGCTGCTTGAGCAGTATGTTCTCCGGCTTCATATCACAATGGATGATCTTGTTCTTGTACAGCGCGTCCAGACACTTCAGCAGCGAGTGCGTGAACTTCCGCACCAGCTGCATGCTGAACCCCTTGAACTTGTTCTTCTTGATCAGCTCGTACAGGTTGATGTACAGCAGCTCGAACGTGATGCACATGTGGTTGCGGAACACGAAGCTGTCGTACATGTGGATGATGTTCATCGAGTTGTACCGGTCCTGCGCCCGCAGGTGCTTCAGGATGCGGATCTCCTCCTGCGCCTGTCGGTGAAATCGCTGCTCGTTGCGGATCATCTTCAGCGCGACGTGCTGGAAGTTGCGGTGGTCGTACGCCTTCACCACCTGCCCAAAGCTACCCTTGCCGATGATTTTCAGCACCTCGTACCGGTACGCGATGTGATCGTGCGCGATATGTATGTACGAACCCTGCTCGTTGTCGTAGTCGGAGTTGCCGGCGCCCCGTCGCTTCTTCGCGTTCGCCCCGATGAAGTAGATGCGCGGATAGTTGTAGATCTCGTGGTGCTCGTACTGCGTCAGCTTGTCCATGTACAACCGCAACACTTCGAACGGTGCGAGACTCT
>KZ069183.1:45369-79749 GCA_002091845.1 Anopheles cracens
CATCCAGCACAAAACACAGCATCATCCAGCGAGTCCCCTGCCGCGACGAATCGAAAAATTAAAAGTTTCCTAAAAACCTGTAAGTTGTTTGCAGCCCGAAGCCGCGTGGCGTCGTGCCTTCGCTGCGGGAAATGCAAATGAAGCGACCGTGTGCGTGCGTGCGTGCGTTTGTGCCTTGCCCGAAATGAAACATAGTGTACGTGTTCGAAAGCAGTGTGTTGCCACCAAACCGTAATTGGATCTGCTGCTGCAGATTAAGGCGCGTAAGGCTTCTCTCCTGCACTCCGCATACCTGCAGCGGCCAGATGTACGATACGAGCAAAAACAGCGCCGCATAGAGTGGCACAACCTTCAGCTTCTCGACCGTCGCGCCAACGCAGTCCGCCTTTCCGCTGAACGGTAGGTAAATAGCGTCGCGATAAGTTTTAAACGTAATGTAAGGTCCCGTAAGCACGCCGACGTAGTTGAAGCTGTAGTGGAAAATGTCCAGCATGTCCACCTTCAACAGGGCCCGGTCAGCTTCACCCAGCGTCGGCTTGTCGGCCGCCTGCTCTAGCGACTTCGTGAACGCGCTGTTCACCTCGAACGCCAGCCCCACAAGCTTCAGCGTGAGAATCATCTGTATCATGTTCGTGTGGCCCGGCGGTGATTCGAAACAAAGCACGCCAGATGACACACCCTGCGGAGAACGATGGAAGAAAGCGTGGTGAAATTACGTAAAGCCGTGCCTCTTATCAGTCAGGACGGGTGCTTACTTTCGGCTAGCATAGATTATCAGCAGTGCACTCACGAGATAGCAGAAGAGCATGTGCAACATGTGGAACCCGCTGACGGACAGCACCACCAGCAGCCCGAACCCGGTCCCGATCACCTTCTTCAGTTCGGGGTCGCTGAACTTGCGATAAACCTGTCCGAATCCGATGCAGGATCCGAGCAGGATCAGGTAGATGATATCGTCCTTCATGCTGATATGGCCACTTTCGTTTCGGTTTACGCACGTGTGAGATCAGCTTAATCTTAGACCACGTACCGCCTCCTCAAAGTGAGGCCATTCACTCTCCTCTCGGAAACTTTTTCGTAACTAATTCGAGCCCAGTTTTGTGCGCCTTGTTCGAGCCCTCGGATCGGATGATGTGCGTTGTTGTTTTGAAATTGTTTGTTTTGGTTGTGTGCGGGCGGTTGTTGTCAAAACGTGGGATGCGATGTAGGTTTACAGGCGCCAGTTGAAGAGTCGGAGCGGAGGCTTGCTGTTGGACGTAGTGGTGGGCGCTCGGAATTGAAGCACATTTTTCTGGGGTTTTCTTGCATTCTTAAAAAGCATATGAGATGTTCCGAATATTTCCATCTAAATTGGGTGTAAAATTATTGAATGCAAGGAATGTATGTATTTAGGCAGTCTCTTATAGAAGACTCACCAATCCAATCACAATAATTAAACATTAAACTTAGAAAGACCGTCGTACCGATTTTCAAACATTTTCCGTAGATCGTTGTTTTGCCGATCCCTGCATGTCGGACCGGCTCTGTGTTCAGGCAAACGCAAACTGGAGGAGAACGGTACCGCTGCTCTAATCACCTTCCACGCAAGTGGGTAATTTCTCCGAAAAAGTCCGGCATTCCGAATATTTCCATCTAAATTGGGTGTAAAATTAGTGAATGCAAGGAATGTATGTATTTAGGCAGTCTCTTATAGAAGACTCACCAATCCAATCACAATAATTAAACATTAAGCTTAGAAAGACCGTCGTACCGATTTTCAAACATTTTCCGTAGATCGTTGTTTTGCCGATCCCTGCATTTCGAACCGGCTCTGTGTTCATGCAAACGCAAACTGGAGGAGAACGGTACCGCTGCTCTAATCACCTTCCACGCAAGTGGGTAATTTCTCCGAAAAAGTCCGGCAAAGTTCAAATCCTCGGAGGTGTTTGCGCGTGTGGATACGCGCGAGAAGGCTAGATCCGAACACAAACCCTCACACAAACGGCAAGGCTTCGGAGCAGAAGATCGAATCGTTCCTCCTCACGCTCCTCACGCAACCATCGGGCCCGTAGTCACTGCCGGTTGAAGCTAGGGGGCAATTGGTTACTGCGACCCTAGGAAAACGGGTGGAGGCGGTGGTGTGAAAAACAGCGGTAGTTTTTGCGGAATCTCCCACCGCTGCCGCCGTGTGGGGAGAACCGAACGAAAGCTAGCTCCAAACAGTGGAGCAGAAAAGCAAAATGATTGAGTGGAAAAATGTTGATGATGGCTGCAGCAGCAGCAACATTAGGCTTCAGCAGCCGCGCGAGGAGACTCCGCGGCGGTAATTTGTTAAAATAAAAACCGAACAGGCAACAGCAGCAGCGATTGCCAGAGGAGCGGAGAAGACGCTGGAAAGGAACTGTGCGTTGGAATGGGATGGTAACAGCGAAACACGAAGAATGAAGCAACAGCCCGAGAACTAACGGAGATGGCGAAGAAAGCATGATGAGGGAAACGATTTTTTCTCCGCGCGTTCGCCGTCGGTGCGATAGGATGCCGCGAAACTTGCCGCGCCGAGTTGCGCGAGAAATTTTAAGATCCATCACCACTACCACAAGTGTGGAGTGTGCATTGTGTGCGTGTGCGTGCTGTTTGGAGAGTGAACAGGAGAACATCGTCGAAGCAACCTGTGAAAGGAGGACCGGCAGAAAGGGTTAAGCAGCTTGTTCAGCCCAGCCAATGTTGCCATTTTTTGTCGCTGGGGGTGGGAAAATGGGGAAATTACATAGTGCGATGGAAGAATAGAATGTGCCGTCCGTGTATGAGACGGGGGGTCGTTAGGAGAGTTTCCTTTGGGGCGGATCGTAGTAGCCTGCGATTGTTTGTCTCCCAGTAGCCTGTTTTTGCATACGCACAGAAGTGGGCAGTTCGCATGGACATGTCATCTGTTTCGTTTGTACGAACGTTCTTGATCCCAAACGTGGATAATGATCGTTTGTTTGCCGGTAACAGCCCTTTAAAACGTGTATTTTTGCTGAGAATATTGTTCCTGTCTAGAAACGTATAACTAGTGCTGGAAGAAATACAGGAAACTTTGTTAGTTTGCACACGTCGAGGGTTTTTAAAAGAAAAGAATATTTTTTTTTTACATTTTTTTATATTTTTTTATATCTCACTGCATTATCATAACTGAGGTGATGATCGATTTACAAGAAATTTAACCCTTTCCAGTTGGGCTGTCTACATTTATTTAATATGTAATATGCCAACAGTTTTGATTTGCTATGTGTTTATTATTCTGTTCTTTAAACTAGCTAAAAATATTCAAAATAAAAAAAATATTCAAAGGGTTAATAGTTTTTCATTTTTTTATTTAGCTTATCGTGCTCATGTTGTGGTCATTTCGTTAATTTTTCAATGCCTTCGACACTTTATTTTTGTACTTTCTCAAATTGGTTCGCTTTTAGTACAAGTATTAGTACAAAACATTCATTTGTTTCTAGCTAGTTTGTTTTTTCTGAGTTTGGTTTGTCTAATATCGTTTCAAATGTGTTGCAAACGCTTTGGATTAGTGTTATGTCTTATGAATCTTTCGACGAGATTCAGATTCATGAATCTTTCATTTAGGATTCATTCAGATTTATTCATGAATCTTTGGAGATTCATAAATCTCTAAAGATTCATGAATCTTATGAATCTCTAGAAAATTCATGAATCTCGTGAATCTCTGGAGATTCATTAATCTCTAGGGATTCATGAATCTCATGAATCTCTAGGGATTCATGAATCCTGTGAATCTCTAAAGATTCATGAACCTCATGAATCTCTCAACGAAACGTGGAAAAACATGTAAAATCAAACAAGCGAACAAACAATTGCACTTTTACATGTTTTTTCCCACGTTTCGTTGAGAGATTCAAGTATCTTTAGAGATTCATGAGATTCATGAATCCATTGAGATTCATAGGATTCATGAATCCCTAGAGATTCATGAATCTCCAGAGATTCATGAATCTTTAGAGATTCATGAATCTTTAGAGATTTATGAATCTTTAGCGTTTCATGAGATTCATGAATCTCTAGAGATTTATGAAGCTTTGTTTCTAAGATTCAGATTCATTCATTTAGTTCAAAGATTCATTCAGATTCATGAATCTGAATCTCTGTTACCCAACACTACTTTGGATGTGTTATTTACGCATTCATAATTCAATGAAAATATTAGAAATGTCTCTAAAAAGAACAAAACGTTTCTAGGATACTGGTGCCTCCGAGGGACTCATTTACGTTCATTTTTCAATTGTTTATATTATTTTTGGAACATTCTACGGATGAACGTCTCTCGCTGCGTTCGTTCCGGGAACGATCGACTTTCTCAATCTTGTTCAATTCTATTGTGATAAATGAATAACGCAAAATCAACTCAAATATTACACTCAAGTTTTAACGATATGTTTGAAGAAGCATTCTGAATTGGTCTGAAATAATAGTCGGTGTATGCTCGCCCCCAAAGTAGTAACGATTGTTTTCTTCAATACTATACAAACTATCATCACCCACAAGAAGTGGAATCCGCATACGCTTCAACTTCCCTGTTTGCATTATGCGCGAGATCACATTTTGAATTTACATTTTTGCTTTGTGTGTTCGGTTGCTTCCTGCGCACCCAAAACAAGTGAAGTTTCGGTGTGGATTGTAATCGAATTTCGCTTAGACGCCAGTTACGCCTACGGTACCAACAAACGCACACAACCTAGTCTTCCGTCTGTCTGGCTGTTGTTTCGGCGGCTCTGTAGTGTTTATTTTCCGTCTGTGTTCATTGTCCGCGGCCAGCGTGAGCGTGAAGCATGAACATTACGACCATATGTCTAGGAGGAATCGAGTCTCGAGCGGCGGCGGTGGCGAGGTAACAGGTTTAGCGCCACCTCGCACGGTACAACTACAACGAGCCGCAAACATCCGGACGTTTGTAAGGAGGGAAGCATGCCAACCCCGTTGTCACCGCGGAAAGTAGTCTCCAAGGCTTTTGTAGTAAGAGTGTTCCACCTCTTCACCGCCAAAACACCAAACGCACACACATGCAAACGAACCGATCGTAAAGTCACCATTGCTTTCTTTTTAGGTTCTTTTTCAGGGGCGTGTGTGGCGATGGACGCGATGTGCATAGAAATATGTTCAATGTGCCCATCTTCCCGCAGCATGCGAGAGGCTTTCTTCACGCTTTGATCTTTTCTCCTGCCACAAGAATTTCCACAAACACCCAGCTCCTATCGTCGGTAGCGTTTCAGCTATGCGGAGAGAATTTGATTCATGATTACGGGCGGTGCGGCTTGGTACTTTTCTTGCCTTGGTTTCCCTATTGATTGATTGCTCAGATTGCTCGCGTTCGGGAAGAGCCACAAGGAGCAGGGGCATAGAGCGGCGCATGAAGAGCGTGAAGCAGAATCTAAAAGGTTCCTGCTGCTGTTGCTGCTGCTGCTAGATGGGGATGGGTGTGTCAGGTCGTATGTGGAACATATAATGTAGCTTGAAATCAGATAAATATTCGTTCTGTAATGACGTTACGAGCTGGGTCGATTGTCTTTTATAAGGGAAAGACGTACTTCGTGAGGTCTGGTAGTTGTGGAAGTGTGTGAGCTTCCTGGAATTTGAATTATTTTGTAACTAAAAGTTATGTAACGGTTGTATGGCCCATCTTTAGAATATAGAAACTAGAACTAGATCTTACAACTTAAAACTTGAAGATTATTTTTAAAGAAAAGTGTTGAAGATCCTTATCCTCTTTATCGACACATCGAAAGGTTTTGTTCGAAACCTGCCCTAAAATTGCTTCAATTTTGTTTTAGTCAGTTTTTGGATCGAAATATATTATATAGGAATTTTAGCTTCCTTTATCAAAATTTGGTCCAAAACTTGATAGTTTGGAGGTAAAAGCTAATGCACTCCGTTATCAACTAGTGAAATTGGATAAATCATACGTGTAGGAAAGTTCTAGTTGGTATACACTTTTATGTTGCTTTGTTTTAGTTCTCCTTGTTCCTAAGTGTTGTATTTCAGTAGAAGAGGAAGAAAAAAAAAGAATTTGACAGCTGTCAAACCGACGCTGTTCTCAAACGTTAGTCTCAGAATGTCTGACCTTGAACACTAAGTTTATTTTGATGATATGTGCTATTATACTTCTTCTGTATTAGTCATTGCTTACATAGTGCTCGAATATTGTTCAGAGGTTCAGAGTTTTGCTCGAGTTTCCCATTCCCCACAAGAAGTTCGCCATACAGATTCACTCAAGATTCCACTCGACCCGGCATATGAGTAATGTTGGAATAAAAACTCAAAAACCAATATTTCTTCGACATGCAGTGCAAAAAAAATCCCCCCAAAAAAGCTATTTCCTAAACGCCGAATAATCCAGAAACCCCGCGCGGGACGAAACGCGTGTAAACAGCAGATATTGCTCCAGGAACATCTGCCCATGGCGTGGCTCCGGTGCCCGAGCGTTTCAGTTTAGTCATCCCCGGCTTTATCAGCTGACTGACGCAAAACAGAACCCCGTTCTGATAGAGCATTCTAGGGTTGTGTGTACACACACACAAGCGAATGAATAAAAAACTGGGAGCAGTTTGCCCCAAGCAAATCGATTATTGAACATTATTGCTGCTGGTCGTTGTTGGGGAGAAGAGCGAGCGCAAAAAAAACACACACACAAACCCGAAAGGGGTGAGCAAAACGGTTGCTTCCTGATTAGCGCAACCCCTGGCCTGGTCTGCTCCCATCACCCACCCCGTATTAGGGTCAAGAGTGACCAAAACTTTGAAATTCCTGCCAACTTGAGAACAGAGGGGAGCGAAACAGCCCTCTCCACCACCGGACACTTACAACGGGATATTGGAATTTTGGGTTTGAAGTGTGTTTCTGTCCACGCGCGTGTTGGAGGAACCGAAAGGCTCGGCTCCGCGCTGCTCGCATAACCGTTTGCGAGGCACGATGATGAACTGTTTGCGTAGGGTAAACACGGTGAGACGGGAAGCGCCAGTCACACCGCGCCGATCACAATGATGCTGCTGCTGCTGATGATGACGATGACGCAGAGACCTCCCCGGCGGTGCGTGTGGCGTTATTCCGCGCGTTATTACATCGTTCGCTACTTTCTCCACCACACGCGGTCGGTGGGTTTTCGTTTTATTGTTCACTCTCGCATGGGTGTCGTACTTCTGCACGACATAAGGGACGGCACGAACTCACGGCCGTTGAAGACCGTCGCGGAGCAACACGGTCTCAGTCTCAGCCTCTGAGAAGAAACAAACACTGTGCTCAACTATCACATCCATCTTGCTTGCCGTTGCGCGCTGCCACTGCCACGGACGCCTGCTATGCATCAATCAACTGAACTCTCTTCCTACAGAAGAAGTCAGCCACAGCCCTCAGAGCGGCGTTACAACAGATGTGTGGAAGCGAGTGAAACGGGGTGCCTTTATATCCGTGCGCGCGCGTTTCAGGCGAAGGTTTTTGTTTTTGCACCCCCCCAGCCGTCTGTTTGACTCTGAAGGCTCTCTAACGACTGCTGTGTGTGTGTGTGGACGTGGAAAATGTGTGTGAGGAGAGAAATTTCTGCACCATAAACCGTAACCGTTTCGGTGCGGGTTTTTGCGCGCTCCACCGAGGCTTTCCGTGCTTGCTGTACGGAGTTCACTGGGGAGAAGTTGGGAAGGAAGCATTTGAGGCTCTGAACGGAGAGGAATCCTCTGTCGGATCGTTCCAATGTTGATGGTAACTAAAAGGTTTACTAGCAAAACAAGAAGTTTTCTACGCGAAAGATATTGGTAACCATCTCAAATCGACATCACGTACGCTCCCGAGGCGTACGTCCGTGCGTTCTTAGTCCCTCGTACGACTTTCTCCGTCTGGTTCATTGAAGGATCATAATAATAAACTAATTCGGGCAACTGGGATGTACATGTTTGTGTTCATTTTCTCTCCTTCCAGTAACAAAAGAGAACATTCTACGGATCTTTGCGCAACGTACGTTCCGGGAGCGCACGACTTTCTCATGCTGGCTTATGGGTTAATTGGCGAACTGGAACGTTCACGGGAAGACGCGTACGTTGCGAGAAATGAGTTCAGAACTGAGGTAAACTGAGTAAAAATGAACTCCGGAATGTACGTTGCAAAATCGTGCGCTTTGGAATTTAGTGTTCTAAAGATTAGTAACATAAAAATTGCATTTACATCCTGAATAATGGATAAGACAAAAGCCGGAACACACTGTTTTAACATGCATTGAACTCGTTCGATCAAAATTTGAAAACAATGCACAAGGAAAGTTTTCGAAATGTAAACAGAGAATTGTATCAAATGTGAGGCATGTGACGGAGTTGAAAGACCTGGTCCACTGACAGCAGACACTGAAAGCAATGAGATTAGGTAGACGAGAAATGTTGAAATAAATGGTCAAAGTCAGGAAAGAGGCGAGATAACGATACAAACAAAACAAATAATGAAAACAAGATGATAATGACAGATATATTTATTGCACGATATGAGCAGCCACTGGAAAAGAACATGCTTAAGAATATGAAAAGCCAAATCAGAGAAAAAGACGACCAATAAGATGATTAATAACCCAAATGATAGAGTTAAAACGATAGAGAAAGCAGTTTTTGACTTCAGAAGTATCTGCAATACTTCAAAAACATCATAGAAAGAAAGAACCTTTCTCAATATACATAGATGCAAGACAGTAGAAGAGAAAATCCTCCGTGTGCACATAATGAGGAAGAATATTCACGCGAAACACCGCCGGCCTAACTCTCCGACAGGTACCCGAACAAGGTACCATTATTCCTGAAGAAACCAGGCCTGGAAATTCCCATCGACGAAGGATGGGCATGGCCGCTGGAATCTTGCAATTTATCCTCACACGAGGGCGGAGGCTGGGCGGGAAAAGGTCTGTCATCTTCCCGGCACGCCGGTCGGTCAGGAAAACGTGAGGCGGCATATAATGCTGCTGCATGGGCGGTAGATGCATTCAAACACTCCCATACACGCACGCCACGTCCACAGCGGGTGCAATTTAAATCCATTTGCTTCAATTTAGCCACGGCGGAAGAATTGCCTTTCGTTTAGAAGGGTGCTGGTGCTGGGTGTGTAAGGTTTGATTGGCCACAGCGGAGAGCGAGCGATGTCTGATCTGTGTGTGTGTGTGTGATACATTCTTAAATGCTTTTCTTGAAAGTGATTTTAGTACTAGCACTGTGGATGCTTTCAAGTGGTTTCAAACTCTCTAACGCAATGTCTTCTTCCTACACTCCACTTCACAGGAATGCTGTGCGCGCCTTCAGGAAGACGACGACGATCTCGGACACCTCTCGAGCCACGGAACACAAACGGAAGCGCACGGAACCGGACGGAAACCACTTGAGCCCACTCGGGCGGTATTTGTACGGCTTTTGTAAAATCGGATCGGAAACGCGCGCGCGCACACACACAAACGTGCGGGGATCGATTCGAAACCGTCCGGTTGCTTCCACCGTTAACCTTCGAACCCTTGCCGGCTTGCCTGCAACAAGTGCAGAGCGCGCGAACCACCGTTAGGAGGCGTGAGCAGCAAAAACAGAAAGCAATAGAGACTGAAACGTGTTCGACGGAACGGAAGGAGAACTGAAACGCAAGGACACACAAGCCGGTGTATCGAAGAGTGCGCACGAGCGCGCGCGCGCTCTCTCGCGCACTTCACAATAGGGCTGGAAAGAAGCCCCCACCGGTAGTACCTAATCGGTGGAGGCATGAGATCGTGCCCGCGCACCCCCCCACAAAACACGCTCAGCAAACCTGTTCTGGGCCCGTTTTAAATGCATATCATTTTGTTGAGGTTTGGGTTGGGTGCGGCGGGACGCGAAGGCATTCCTTCGCAGGTGGAAGAGAAAGGTGTGCTGCTGGAGGTGGTGGTCCTGGTTTTTCCTTCACGCCCGCTCCAATTACTCCTCTACGGTTACGCCGTATCGTAGGCCGCATCCCGTGCGTCCGTGTGTACTGATGGTCTTATCCCGTTCTGTTTCTTTGTAGATCCTCACCGTCTCCAGTGTGTGCGCGTGCTCGTTTGTGTGTAAGATGTGTCCGTGACAGGAGGTTATTTTCCAATCATATCGCCGTTCGTCCGGCAAGCGGCTGCTGGCAGTTAGTGTGCGGTGTTGCTGACTAGAAACAGCTGGTGAAGGCAAAGTTGATAACACAGCCCACAACTTCCGCAACCAGCCCGTGTGTGTGTGTGTGTGTCCCTGTCTGTGCGGGTTTAGTGCAGCGTGTTGATGATGATGCTCCACCGGAAGCGAAGGTGAAATAGGATCCGGAAGCTCTTTTCTTCGTGTGCAATAGTGCGCTCTCGGCAAGCAATGTGTCTCCGCCGTGTGGTAGGTTCGTCGGGCATCGCACGGCCGGAAGATAGTTGGCAAACGGCACCCGCCATCAACACGACCCAACAGCTCGAAATCTCCGGTCCGTTCGGTGTGGCAACATGATTCCTGGCCCGGTGTAGAGCGTGCAATAGATGCATTCAAACACTCCCATACACGCACGCCACGTCCACAGCGGGTGCAATTTAAATCCATTTGCTTCAATTTAGCCACGGCGGAAGAATTGCCTTTCGTTTAGAAGGGTGCTGGTGCTGGGTGTGTAAGGTTTGATTGGCCACAGCGGAGAGTGAGCGATGTCTGATCTGTGTGTGTGTGATACATTCTTAAATGCTTTTCTTGAAAGTGATTTTAGTACTAGCACTGTGGATGCTTTCAAGTGGTTTCAAACTCTCTAACGCAATGTCTTCTTCCTACACTCCACTTCACAGGAATGCTGTGCGCGCCTTCAGGAAGACGACGATGAGCAGATAGAGAGTTTTGAGATTTGAACCCGTGACGCGGTGTGTGCTGCTATGAAGACCGATGCACTTACCGCCTACGCAACCAGGCCGACCTATGAACACCTGCGCAGTTGATCCATTTGAACCATAAGACCAGTACCATAGAAAGCGCTTTGCTGGAATCATTCTTAAGATCTCGTTTGCACTACTTGCCGGAGCAACTGTCGCCCGAGGTGGGATTAGTAGAGAGCACCGTCAACCATCCGTAACGCGCGTAGCACGTAGCGGAACAAAACGGTTACATCTCCGCTAATGCCTCAATCAACGCTACCGAATGGAACCGTCAGCCTGATGCGCTTCGCTTGCCTATCAACTTTCTCTCTAAAATCCACATAAAATCGACAGTTTTTGTTGTCTCCTCTCCCTCGTCCATAAAATAAAATCCTCCATCCTCCTTGCCAGTGCTTCCGATCGACGACCGCAAGATGGAATCGAACCGCTCGTCCGATGCATAATGGTAATCTTGTTACGATGCACTTCGATACGTTTGTTGTTGCTGTGTTGCCGATAGGGTTTCCTTCCTCCAACGCTGCCGCGACCATCGCGACATCGCGACGTTAGTGTACTTTTGCGATATCCCCTTTGGCTGGGCGCGCGGGCGGTCGGCAAACCACAGAAACGGGACGGGCAACGGGTGTGTAAGCCCTCTCCTTTGGGAGTTACGTTTCACTCGCCGTTTTCGTTACGGTTTGGCGGTTTCGCACACAACCGCGCGCACCGCATCGCGACGAAAGCGAGTCGGATTTAATAACTTGGAAAAAGGCAGACGGTGGGGGTATTAATTGGTAGGCTGCTCAGCCTGATGCTGGTGTCGGGTCTAATGTCACTTGCGAAACGGGGAGTTTCATCTAATGAAGCACTCGCACCGGGGACGGTTGGTTTGTAAACAGTTTTTAATGATCCCCTGCCTGCTGTGGGTTCGGTTGGTTCCGGAGTTGACTTTTATGCCCTTGTGCAGACCCTTTTTGAACGCCCGGTTTTGTTCATTTTTTTGCACAAATTATTGAGTGCTGCTGGTATGATCTACCCTAGTTGAGGCACATTATTAAGTGTGTTTAAACGGCTGCACACTCTCCGCCTCATTGAGCCTACTTATCCAATCGAATCGGCAAAGCCGTGCGAGATTTCGAGATGTGTGAAAATGAATACTTTCCACTTCAAACTGAGTGTGAAGAGTTAAAAACTAATGATAAAATACGAAATGTCTATCGGGGAACGTACGTTCCGGGAACGTACGTGAATTTTCCCTTCACTATTTTAATAGTCATTTAGCTCAAGAGTGTAAAATAGTGTGTAAATGACTGATTACCAAGCTCAAACAGGTGGCAAACTCGTTCGCTCCCTGGAACGAACGTTGCTCAAAGACGTATGCATTAGTAAAATAATATACACTGTCTTAAGACTAATCGCGATGAACACAAAATGAGTAAAATGAACAACTGAACGTACGATCCGAGAGCGTACGAAGTTATCTCACTTCAACAGAGTTTCACAAACTTTCCACACAGACACGTCGTTCTGCATGGATTTTTGTTTTTTTTTCGCTTATTTCGATTTTAGTTTGCTATGTTTTAGTTCCTCTTCCAATCATACTGAAATGTGCAGAGTTTTTATCTGACACGCATGTATCTTCATGCATGCGTTCTTTCCTTTTCATGTGTTTTATCGAACATCTCGTGTGCTCGTGTGCATCGATTGCACAACAGTTCGCACGTACACACGGGCCGGCCTCTTTCTCTCTGTCTCACTGCATCGTGAGCTTTCCCCATTTCCTATGTTGCTTTTTTCTCTCTCTCCATAGTGCTATATTTCTTTCCGCACCATGTTTCCCAAGCCCGTACCACAGGCAGTCACACAGGGCTGGGTGGGGGTTTGCAAATGAGTTCCTTGTTAGTAATGATCGATTGCATCACCATCATCACCATCATCATCATCCACAATTCATGTTCCACGGGTAGCAGATCCCCGAACCCGTGTTTTTGAACCGTGGGCTTCATTTTTCGACACCGAAAGCAGTCGGTCGCTGCCCACCGGTACTGGCCGGGTGAAAGTGAAGATACAATTTCGGTGTTTTATAGGCCCGTAATGGCGGTGGAGGTGAAGAGTGCAATAGAGACAACAACAACGAAAAAAAAAACCAGCGGACAACACCACACGATCCTATGCCACGATCCGCGATGCCACGAGCGGTTGTTGAGCGGACAGAAGTTTTTGCCTTTGATGTCGGGCTACGGAGTGTGGGCTTTTTTATGTCTCGCTTCGAAAGTATTATTATTATCTTCCATGTGGTCGTCACTGTAGCTGTGCTAACCGCCCCCAGGGGGCAGCGTAGAGAGATATGTGAGCGCTTTGCGCTCTTTTTTAATGTTCGCTAACGCATTATGCTAGATGCGTTCGTGTGTCGATTTTTTGTTGTTGCGGGCGCTCGTAAAATATGTGAAATTAATTTCAAAGCCTTCCGGCTTCGATGATTTCACAGACGCGCGTGGTTGTTATTTAATCGTGAGCTGTGGCTTCGGCGAGGTATTACTGCATGCGCATACCCTTCTGACCTGAATTTAAAGATAATTTTATGTTCATGCAGAATGTTTTTTCCACAGTTTATATAACTTCTCAAACCAATTTGCCATAGCCGCATTTTTATGCCTTATTTTAATCTTCAGACATTCTATTTTTTTTTTTAATTGAGAGCTAGGTAGAATGAGAGCTCCGAAATGGTTGAAACATTGAAATTATTGTGTTACTTACACCTCTCGCCAAGAGAGGGCGCCACTCAATCATAGTTGCCAAGGGATCTTTTTCTATTCTCCCCGCGCTGTCATTATTGTTTTGCAAGCTGTACAATGGTTTTTCTTCGGTCAGCCGAACTGTCAAACCCAATATGTTTACATATTCAACATTTTTATTTATTTTGATATTAAAATTTCATAAATTTACTAAATCGCTGTTCTCAATAAATCTGTCAATGCGGCTAAATCATATATAAATGAATGTTAGTTATTTAAATAATTGAAAACAAAATAATAATTCTTAACCTCATATTTTGCACCTTCACCGTGCTATTACAGCGCAAACGCTTCACATTTGTTCACGTATGCTTGATCGATGCAAAAAAGAAACAAATTATAACTCTAATGCCTTCCACATCCACCACGTGCGGATTCAATTCGCAACTTTCTCTCACCGAGCAGTTTCGCGGCGCGGTTCCTTCCTACCGCCTTCCTTCTGTTTGTTCGTCGCGATCGATCGAGCCGCTGCCGCCGCCGCCGCATGCCTTCGTTGGGTGTGGCGCGGTGAGCTTTTCCATGCCTTATCTCGTCACAAATTGGTGGGCCACTGTTACTGCTGCTGCTACTTCCTGCTTGTCAATCGCACCGTTTGATTAACGCAACGTTACGTGCGCTATGCAAGCACGCGCAGCACCGCAACACGCACGCACGCACGGACGTATGCGTCTGAGTCTGGCCGGGGTCTAATAGCGGCTGCGAGCGTTCGTGTGGTGCCCACTTAAGGCTGCGCTATTTCGCTTTCTGCACTGCAACACCCCTATCGTCGTCGACTGACCACCCGGTTGTGGACAACCTTAACGTTCCTTCACTCTGCTTCGTCTCGGAGATGAAGCAAAATGGTAGCAATGGAGGCAGCAGCGCGCGTGCCACGCTATACCACACGGAGAGCACGATTGTACTCGCGCGAGCAATGAATAAACATAAGGTGCATCGGTGGCGGTGACGGCCGCCTGCACGGACGGAAGCTGAATGCCCGGCTCTATAGACTGCGGTGACCGCCGCAGCATAAGAAAATGCAGATGCTGCAGTATGGTTGGGCGAAGGAAAAACAACACAAACACACACAGTATGCGATGCGGTGAAGAGTTACATGAAGCGAACTGTGAAACACGCAGCGGCAGGTGCCATTCATTAGGAAGCTTTAAGACGAACGCAACCAGCAAAACGATCTGTTATCGTCTTCTTTTTGTGTTTTTTTTTTAATTTGCATATTTTTTGACCGATTTTTAATAACTTATCCTAATGGCATTAAGCCTTATTTTGCCTCATATGCTGACTCGTTTTGAAAGTGTTTATATTGTTGGCAAATAATATAGGCAAAGCAACGATTTAACATGTGTAAGGCGATTTTCGAGCGAATTGCAATCATTTTGGCGAAAATTCGCCTAAAAGTATGCAATCGGTATGATAACACTTTTCAATAATGCAATATACACGATTATACATTTGCTGAATGATTTTTTTAAAGATTCTACTTGATATCTTGATTAATTTTCCATAGAAAAAATATAGCAATTTTTTAATTCAATTCGGCGAGCAATTGACTTTGCATACATTTAGGCGTTAGTAATTAATGAGTAGATTTCCTTATCGTTTAATCAGAAATCATTGCAGTAGCAGCCATTGCAACACCTCCCAAGGATCTTAGTACTCCACGTAACAGTACCTGTGATCGTTACAATCTTTGCAACAATTTAAGAGTTTGGCCAATCTGTGTCGAATTAAAGCTAATAAATCTCGTCCCGGGCACCGTAGTTCACATCCCGCTACCTACCCACCAGAGCTAGCAAACATCTTAGCGACGCTGCGACGACACGGCGGTGATTAAAATTCCTCTCCCCGTAACTCGATTAAGAATTTAAATCGATTTTATAGCCCGTGTTAATCGCATCGGGAACGGGTTGGAAATTGCTCTATTCCGTCCGGGTATGCCGTGCGCCAGCGGCAGCAGCTGCTGCTACGCGCGCTGCTCCGGATGTCTTCAGCGTCGATGAAAGTGAACTATGTCAACTCGCGTCAACGTGGAGGCGTCGTTGTCGCCGGCCATAAAAGCGATGACTGGACATCTGCCACCCCACGTAGCATCCGGATTGGAGGGAGAAAAAAAGAAGACTGGAACAAAATAAATAAAAACCGATTGAAATACCACCTACACGGCGGCGCGGGCCGGTCAGAATATCCCATTTGTCCGGCCGGAAATGCTTCGCCAATAGGTGTGAGGCTGGGTCGGGTGGGTACGTACGTTTCGTTATGCTCTACACCGTTTCGAACCGGGGCGCCGCAAGACAGCATCGCCGGTGTGTGAATGTAGCTCAGTGGAGCAGCAGCCTCATTAGAGCCATTGAACTGCTGCTGCAGCGTGTTGCAGAGGAGGGCAAAGCAGCAGCAGCAGCAGCAAAAAAAGGGTTAGGTGAACATGATTCGTTTCCGCCTCTTGGCCTATGTTGTTGGTTTATTGGTGGGGAGGCCCGCTTGGCAGCTTCCGTGGGTGCGGGTTAAATGCTGTGACACCGTTTTTTCTCCTCCTCCACAGTGCTCTGGAAGGAGTGGGAAGGGGTCAAGCGCAAGAAAAGATAGCTGCAGTCGAGCGGCGGGTGGATTGATTGGAATGAAAATGTCATACCAAACAGTGGTCAGTGCCCGACAGGCTGGCAGAGAGGCACAGAGGTGATTGTTAGTGGGAGGGGGCACGGTCGATGAACTGGAATTTAGCGACAGGAAAACAACATTGTGAGCGCGCTTGTTTCGGTTGCCACAAATACTGGCTAAATCGCACGTAGATAAAGATAATTTGTCTTAACATTGTAGTGGTGTTACATTTTCTAACTTTTATTTTTAATTTCGATGTAGTTTGTTTTCATCTATAGTCAAATACTCGAAACGAAGCTATGATTAAAGGCTATATGTCCACTTATAGCAACTCGTTGTACACAGCTTTAAGCAGGTCCCATCAACATAACTAATGCAATAAAAAATAAATAATTAAAAGCATAGGATCAGGATCAGGAATATTATTAAATTTTTCCTACTGTTTTTGAACTCATAGTCAGTAAGGGGTTTGCATTCATTGAATGTGTTTGAAAATATGCTCACGATTTTCAACACGAATATTTCAACGCAACTCGTAATACACGACTGTATGCGAGTTCCACCAGATCGATATTTTGTTTAATTGAATTTTGCGTTTAGCAAAACATATTTTAAAGATAATAAGAGCAAATATGAGGAGTAAAATTTATCTTAAATTTTCAACACAGATAGTTTGCAACTCATATTACAGGAGGTCATATAAGTCCCACCACAAAAACCATATTGTTACTTTAACAACAGTAGTTGTTGCTTTGGTCTAGTCTCATTGTGATGGTAGCCTGCTGTTCCAAACGGAACAGAATAAGTTACCATTATTGACTTGAACATGTAGTGACTCATAGTACACGACACTTTCTAGGTCCCACCAAGAAATTGATACAATTCTTAGCGATTTGGCAGTGATTCTAACTGATATGTTTAATGTTTTTTTAGTGTGACAGTCCTAATTGGTGTGGTAGTGCACTATTTCTACTCAATTTAGGCAGACTAACAATGAAAACTATGCTGTAGAGGAAACATACTAAATTTACCACACGCATTGTCACCTCCAAAGCGACCGGCTCGTAACCACGAGACGTTCACGAATGGATCGCCACTTGTCGAATGCTTCCCGTCGCAGTAAAGGACCAAAAAAAAAACACACACACAGCAGAAAAGAAATGTACAAAATTAAGCGAGAAAAGCACAGCCACGCATTGTGCACGAAACATTGTTGCTTAACAAATTTGTCAGGGCACGGGAGCGTGCCTCTGGGTGGCGTAAGATGAACAGTAAGATGAAGTTTATGATGATGATGATGATGATGATGGGTGTGACACGCGAGGCCTTTATGCTTGGGGCCGACCGGAGAGGTGACAAACCCTCCCGTGCGTCCCCTTTGTCGCTCCTTTTCTTCTTTTGCGTGCTGCTGGCGTGCGACGATGGCGGTGGCGGCCAACCCCGACAGGCACAATGGTGGGCGACGACGTATGAGATCTGGCCCCTCCTCTCTGCCCAGGTCATTGTGGGTTGTTAAGCGGGTACAAATTTGTCCCTAGCTCTCGGGGCGCGGTGGTAAAGCCGCGATGCCAGAAGGCAGAAGGAAAATTGTTGGAAAAGATCATCCACCCATCCGTTGGGTTTGTGGTTCACAGAGGGCGAAGTCTTCCAGGAGCTCCCGCCCGCCGTCGTTGTCGTTCGTCCGCACACTGTGAATGACTTCAATTACATTAAGTGCCCAATTGAACGCAGCTCGTGTCTCGATCGTTTCGGTTGTGCGCCAGTTCCGCGCGTCTGTAGCTTAACTTTGGGCGAAAAAGTTTCGCTTGCCGCTCGCTCCGGCACTGAAAGTGCACGGGAAAACTGTTGTGGTCTAGGAGGAATTCGGAAGTAGCCGTCCAAGTGGCGCGCAAGTCAAACACTGGTGGCGGTTAAGGGCCCTCCAGAAGAGCGAACAGAAGCGGCCGCTGGGCGGGCTGGAGTTGGCCATTTGTATTTTTGCACCACCGGAAGCAGTGGCCTGACTGACGTTGATTTCTTCCGAGCCCATCGGGAGTTTCAGCCACTAGCACTCTCTTGCTCGAACTCTGCTTGCTCTCATTACTTTTAGCGCTATTTTCGAAAGCAAAAAGCTATCTAGGCAGACCGATGATACGCGAGATGAGAACGAACAGATGACGCAGTAGCGTTAGAAGTAGCGGATCTTTTTATTTCCTAATTAGCTCGGTTTAGGCTTTTGTTAAAATACCCCAAAAAAAGGCAATAGACAGTGGTTTTTTTGTTGCGCGAATCCGAACCGCGAAGCTTTCAGGAGGAGGTGCAATCATCTGGTGCCGAAGGCACCGAAAACAGGAGTTTGGAAAATAATTGCTCGTTCCGTTTTGCCTCCTAGGGGGGGAAGAAACAAACAAAAACACCACCGCGCCGTATGGATAAGGCTCACAGCGAAATCAAAGCCCGGGCATGGCAGCCGAAGCAACAGTTGTGGCTGGCTGTCGGTTAATGGTCCGTGTTTGCTTTGGGAATGATGATGGAACGCGTCTGGTACGGTGGTAGTTTTGAGTGCATGCATGCATGCATTCCAAAGCATTTGGAGTTTTTTTCCCCTGCTCGTTTTCAGTTCAACTCCTATCTCCTAATGGGGAGAGACCGTCGCCTTTTTTTGTTAATGTCTATTGCTTGCGTTGCTTGGAGGAATAATCGTTTCGATAGATGTTTTATAAGAGTAGAGAGAGAGCGAGAGTCGTCTATCATTTAGATTAGGCGCACGCTCATAGAGGAGAGACGTATGGTAACTTCAGAGCTACACTCTACACCGTGTTGCGGCCCTTCTTAATGAATCTTTCTCCACACTGAGACGCATACTGGTTCCGTTGCCCCCTTCCTGTTTAATGGGTTTAAATAAATTGGCCCTCCTTCTTGCTTGGAGTGGAAGAAAGTGTGCAGATCGTTGCCTGTCAGCTATTTCAGAAGCAACTGTCGGGCGAAAAGAAACGAGTAAATGGCGTGGTTTGGTATTTTTGGAGCATTTTCCCTTTCACTCCAACAACACACAACTGGTCGATTAAGTTGTCCAAAACTCCGTAACCGATCGGCTTTTGGCATGCTAATCCCTTTAAGATACCTTTTTCAAATTTACCTGATGACGATGGACTAACTCACTTTCTCGCTCTCGATCGAGCTGAGATTCGAACCCACTGCCTGCCGTGTGCCGGCCAGAGCGTTTAACAACTGTTCCACCGGCAAAGGTCACTTATCTTCAAGTTTGTTTTCGGTTTCAATCGTATCGAAACAGTTTCGATCTGTTCGCTTGTTATTAACGAATTGTAATGTTTCTATTTTCAAGTTTACCAACGCCGTCGTTGGCACTCTTCCGCGCGCGCAATGATTACTTCGTTATTGTTTTATTCAATATTCATTATTCCATTGTGTGAAGCTGCCGAAAACCCACTTCCCACCCACCTCCGTTGGGTTTCGCGCGAGACCGCCCGACTGGTTGTGTGGAATTTAAATCGCGTTACACAACTCCCCAGTACACGCGCGCTCGATTTCTAATACATGATTTATAAGACGACACATAAGAGCGCGGCCACTGTTATCGTTGTATCGGTTCGCTTCGAGTGGTCTGGCACACACCTGGGCGTGTCTGTTTTCCTTCTATAGAAAATATGATAATTTTGAAAATGCATTCCCTCACATTGTACCTTCCGCTGGGGCGCGTTGCAAATACGCACTTGCCTGCTGCCTGTAGCTGATTGACATTTAATTACTAGCTCGAGCTTCGGTTCCCAGCATGACTGAAGCCACCATCGACTGTTACACGGCTCGAAATCCTTGTTCAAGTTCACCATATGGATCGGACCGGAAATAGATTCCCTCCACGCGCACACCACAATGTGGAATGTTTTCAAAATCAACCAAGGAACGTAAAACCAGCACCAGAATCATTCGTTTGTAAAATCGAATGTCAATATCCTGGAGAGACAGACTGGCAGGCAGGCCGGCGAGATCCTATCGCTCCCGACCTACCGTCTATTTTTAACGGGTGGAAGCATTTTCGTTCGATTTTACGGGTCGATAGATTATGTAAAAATCCTTTTGTCTCCAGTAACCCTCCCTTACCTGTGATCTATTTCGGAACGACTCTCTTTAAAACGCACACACACCTATGCGAACGTTTCACGTTGTGGAAGAAAAATATGTTTTTAAATATTTATTTCAAACGCTCGGCGCGCTCTGCCGCTTGCATGCACAGCTTCAAGCTCCTGGCTCCCTGGCGTTCGTGTCCCACCGATTCGAACCGCGTACCACCGCGGCTTATCGACAGCAAATTCTTCGGGCACGATCCGCGCTGCTCCTCACACTAAACACGAAACGATTATTCAAAATGCTGCTTCAAATTCCCTTTCGATCGGGACTATCTCTTCCCGCTGCACGCTTTTTTTTATTGTTGGACAAAGATGCTGCTGCGCGTTGCTGCATTTCTACGCTATGAGTGCCTATTATTTTGTTGTGTGTGTGTGGTTGGGTTTGTGGTTCACAGAGGGCGAAGTCTTCCAGGAGCTCCCGCCCGCCGTCGTTTTCGTTCGTCCGCACACTGTGAATGACTTCAATTACATTAAGTGCCCAATTGAACGCAGCTCGTGTCTCGATCGTTTCGGTTGTGCGCCAGTTCCGCGCGTCTGTAGCTTAACTTTGGGCGAAAAAGTTTCGCTTGCCGCTCGCTCCGGCACTGAAAGTGCACGGGAAAACTGTTGTGGTCTAGGAGGAATTCGGAAGTAGCCGTCCAAGTGGCGCGCAAGTCAAACACTGGTGGCGGTTAAGGGCCCTCCAGAAGAGCGAACAGAAGCGGCCGCTGGGCGGGCTGGAGTTGGCCATTTGTATTTTTGCACCACCGGAAGCAGTGGCCTGACTGAGGTTGATTTCTTCCGAGCCCATCGGGAGTTTCAGCCACTAGCACTCTCTTGCTCGAACTCTGCTTGCTCTCATTACTTTTAGCGCTATTTTCGAAAGAAAATAGCTATATACGCAGACCGAAGATACGCGAGATGAGAACGAACAGATGACGCAGTAGCGTTAGAAGTAGCGGATCTTTTTATTTCCTAATTAGCTCGGTTTAGGCTTTTGTTAAAATACCCCAAAAAAAGGCAATAGACAGTGGTTTTTTTGTTGCGCGAATCCGAACCGCGAAGCTTTCAGGAGGAGGTACAATCATCTGGTGCCGAAAGCACCGAAAACAGGAGTTTGGAAAATAATTGCTCGTTCCGTTTTGCCTCCTAGGGGGGGAAGAAACAAACAAAAACACCACCGCGCCGTATGGATAAGGCTCACAGCGAAATCAAAGCCCGGGCATGGCAGCCGAAGCAACAGTTGTGGCTGGCTGTCGGTTAATGGTCCGTGTTTGCTTTGGGAATGATGATGGAACGCGTCTGGTACGGTGGTAGTTTTGAGTGCATGCATGCATGCATTCCAAAGCATTTGGAGTTTTTTTCCCCTGCTCGTTTTCAGTTCAACTCCTATCTCCTAATGGGGAGAGACCGTCGCCTTTTTTTGTTAATGTCTATTGCTTGCGTTGCTTGGAGGAATAATCGTTTCGATAGATGTTTTATAAGAGTAGAGAGAGAGCGAGAGTCGTCTATCATTTAGATTAGGTGCACGCTCATAAAGGAGAGTCGTATGGTAACTTCAAAGCTACACTCTACACCGTTTTGCGGCCCTTCTTAATGAATCTTTCTCCACACTGAGACGCATACTGGTTCCGTTGCCCCCTTCCTGTTTAATGGGTTTAAATAAATTGGCCCTCCTTCTTGCTTGGAGTGGAAGAAAGTGTGCAGATCGTTGCCTGTCAGCTATTTCAGAAGCAACTGTCGGGCGAAAAGAAACGAGTAAATGGCGTGGTTTGGTATTTTTGGAGCATTTTCCCTTTCACTCCAACAACACACAACTGGTCGATTAAGTTGTCCAAAACTCCGTAACCGATCGGCTTTTGGCATGCTAATCCCTTTAAGATACCTTTTTCAAATTTACCTGATGACGATGGACTAACTCACTTTCTCGCTCTCGATCGAGCTGAGATTCGAACCCACTGCCTGCCGTGCGCCGGCCAGAGCGTTTAACAACTGTTCCACCGGCGAAGGTCACTTCGTTTGAGGTTTGTTTTCGGTTTCAATCGGATCGAAACAGTTTCGATCTTATTCGCTTGTTATTAACGAATTGTAATGTTTCTATTTTCAAGTTTACCAACGCCGTCGTTGGCACTCTTCCGCGCGCGCAATGATTACTTCGTTATTGTTTTATTCAATATTCATTATTCCATTGTGTGAAGCTGCCGAAAACCCACTTCCCACCCACCTCCGTTGGGTTTCGCGCGAGACCGCCCGACTGGTTGTGTGGAATGTAAATCGCGTTACACAACTCCCCAGTACACGCGCGCTCGATTTCTAATACATGATTTATAAGACGACACATAAGAGCGCGGCCGCTGTTATCGTTGTATCGGTTCGCTTCGAGTGGTCTGGCACACACCTGGGCGTGTCTGTTTTCCTTCTATAGAAAATATGATAATTTTGAAAATGCATTCCCTCACATTGTACCTTCCGCTGGGGCGCGTTGCAAATACGCACTTGCCTGCTGCCTGTAGCTGATTGACATTTAATTACTAGCTCGAGCTTCGGTTCCCAGCATGACTGAAGCCACCATCGACTGTTACACGGCTCGAAATCCTTGTTCAAGTTCACCATATGGATCGGACCGGAAATAGATTCCCTCCACGCGCACACCACAATGTGGAATGTTTTCAAAATCAACCAAGGAACGTAAAACCAGCACCAGAATCATTCGTTTGTAAAATCGAATGTCAATATCCTGGAGAGACAGACTGGCAGGCAGGCCGGCGAGATCCTATCGCTCCCGACCTACCGTCTATTTTTAACGGGTGGAAGCATTTTCGTTCGATTTTACGGGTCGATAGATTATGTAAAAATCCTTTTGTCTCCAGTAACCCTCCCTTACCTGTGATCTATTTCGGAACGACTCTCTTTAAAACGCACACACACCTATGCGAACGTTTCACGTTGTGGAAGAAAAATATGTTTTTAAATATTTATTTCAAACGCTCGGCGCGCTCTGCCGCTTGCATGCACAGCTTCAAGCTCCTGGCTCCCTGGCGTTCGTGTCCCACCGATTCGAACCGCGTACCACCGCGGCTTATCGACAGCAAATTCTTCGGGCGCGCTGCTCCTCACACTAAACACGAAACGATTATTCAAAATGCTGCTTCAAATTCCCTTTCGATCGGGACTATCTCTTCCCGCTGCACGCTTTTTTTATTGTTGGACAAAGATGCTGCTGCGCGTTGCTGCATTTCTACGCTATGAGTGCCTATTATTTTGTTGTGTGTGTGTGGAGTTGTTAATAACTCACTACGATGCATATGCCAGTCGTGCTTCTTATCGTTTGAAAGCCGGTTTTAGCTTCGTAATAACTCATCCCACCGTCAATGTGGCGTCTGGTGTGGTCGGTTCATAATACTTTTTTAGGTTTTGCGATAAGACAGAGAGAAAGAGAAAGATTTTAACTGTGTCTCTGCTGAGCTAGTCCTATTTCGAGGCAAGATATGGTTGAAGGTGCATCCGTAGTTGTCTACTTATTACGAAACGAACTCCTTTGCTCGGTGTAAAAACCTACACTAGCTGTGCCCGGAAACGGTGAACAGGAAACGAACGCAAAGAGAACGCAGTGGATGGGTTTTGGTGGGATTTAGTTTAAAAATTCTTCTGCTTCAGATTCCCTAACGTGCACGAAGCTCTATTTGCTGAAGAACGGCGACTATCAATAACATCGTTAGTCATCAGAAATTGCCTCGTTTGCTTGCAGTTTCCTTATCAATCGGGGATTTAGTTCGTCCTCTTTAAGAGGAATAAGAGAGATAGAGAGAGAGAGCGAGGGTTTACGCGCTTCCGCAAAAGGTTTCGTAAGTGAGTCAGCAGAGTAAAGCTGTTTGCTGTATAGAAGTGTAAAAACACACTGTTTTTTGGAATGATTCCAAACAGAGCGGGAGCGAGAGATTGCGTGTTGGAAGATTCTTTGCCTCACGGTTCGCTCCCAACTCCGTGCTCGATTCAGGTTCCTCACTGATTCGTTGATAAGATTCAATGATGCGTTTGTTTGTAGCGCGTTAAAAGTCTGCTTCGTTTCTATAGTGTGGCATCTACTTTTTTAACCTCATTTTTGGCCTTGCTTTACGCGATAATTGTCGACTTACAATCAAATTAAATGCAATCTCGGTACGGTTAATCTCGCATGCGCACTTCTTCCTTCCTTCCAGTTAGTACAGGCTCGTCTTCTTCATGATCCGCAAAAACTCCTCCTGGTTCACCTCGCCGTCTCCGTCTCGGTCCGCCTCGTCGATCATCTCCTGCAGCTCCTCGTCTGTCAGATTCTCGCCCAGCTCCTTCGCCACCCGCTTCAGGTTCTTGAACGAGATCGTGCCCGTCTCGTCGTCGTCGAACAGCCGAAAAGCCTTCAGGATCTCCTCCTTGGAGTCCTTCTCCGCCATCTTCACCGTCATCAGCTGCAGGAAGTCCTCGAACGAGATCTTCCCCGAGCCGTCCTTGTCGATTTCGGCAATCATCTTTTTAATCTCCTCCTTTTTCGGTTCGAACCCGAGCGCCCGGATCGCCACCTTCAGTTCCTTCGTGTCGATCATGCCAGTGCCCTCGGAGTCGAACAGGTCGAACGCCTCCTTAATGTCCTGTCGCTGCTCGTCGGACAGCTCGAACTTGGGGCCGGACTTTTTGCGCCCGGCCGCACCACCGCCGGTCGTGCCGACGCCGCCGACGCCCGTGCCACCGGTCCCAGCCGTTTTGTTGGTGGTTTTTGTTCCTGTGGAAACGGACACCGAACCGGAAGCCTGTTGCGGGAGGGAGAAGAGAAACATGTAGAAAATCTCCAGCAAAGGTCAAACCCAACGAAGCGTATGAGGGTGTGCGCTTGCGGTTGTTTAAAGGTTCTCGCTTCCCACTGCCGTCCCTGCATAATGCGCGCGTGGGTTGGCGAAAATGTTTCGGCGAAAGTTGCCCTTGATCAAATATGTCTGCGATGCCATGCGAGACGGAGCTTACGGTTGGCGTGAGTGGGGGCCGCGAGTGCTCGCACGGTACGAAAACAAATAAAATTAGAAAATGCTTAAGCCAACAATGCTCGCCGCCCCGCACGCGAAGTGGGAGGTTGTGAAAATGTTGTTATGCTAACGTTTTGATTTCAACTTCACGCGTTCTCCCCGTGTTTGGTGTGACCCTTCGTTTCTCTTACCATTGCTGACGGGGAGGGAAAAAGTTGTTTCTAGCTTTTTTTTCTAGGGCTGCGTTTGGGGTTTGGTGTACACACTTTTCTCCAGACACCACACTGCGGCAGGCAGCGCGCGATGCGTGACAGAAGGTGGGTAGCTGAGGTCCTTTTTCCTACCGTTGCCTTGGTTTCTCCCTGCTGTTTCTGTTCGTTGGTTGCTGAGGGATATCGTTGTCAACCACAATATTTGTTCCAGTGAGGAACGAGAAAACTACCCTCCTGACAAACACTCTCACGCGTACACACACACAGAAATACTTTCTCCACTAGGCTCCAAGGCACATTAATGTTTGCACGATAGAAAAATGCGACGTTGTACTGATGCACAGATGCGTTGGCAAGTTGGTTCTAATTATCCTGTTTGTGGTTTTTATTTCCGTTCCGGTTCCGGTGCTGTAATCGTGGCCACTCGGCGCATCCGAGCGACGGCTCCGACGACCAGCTGTTGAGTTTTGGCACGAACGCAGTCTGACTGGCGTATTATCGATTGCATGCACCGCTTTGCCTGGAGAGATTGCGTGTTGGAAGATTCTTTGCCTCACGGTTCGCTCCCAACTCCGTGCTCGATTCAGGTTCCTCACTGATTCGTTGATAAGATTCAATGATGCGTTTGTTTGTAGCGCGTTAAAAGTCTGCTTCGTTTCTATAGTGTGGCATCTACTTTTTTAACCTCATTTTTGGCCTTGCTTTACGCGATAATTGTCGACTTACAATCAAATTAAATGCAATCTCGGTACGGTTAATCTCGCATGCGCACTTCTTCCTTCCTTCCAGTTAGTACAGGCTCGTCTTCTTCATGATCCGCAAAAACTCCTCCTGGTTCACCTCGCCGTCTCCGTCTCGGTCCGCCTCGTCGATCATCTCCTGCAGCTCCTCGTCTGTCAGATTCTCGCCCAGCTCCTTCGCCACCCGCTTCAGGTTCTTGAACGAGATCGTGCCCGTCTCGTCGTCGTCGAACAGCCGAAAAGCCTTCAGGATCTCCTCCTTGGAGTCCTTCTCCGCCATCTTCACCGTCATCAGCTGCAGGAAGTCCTCGAACGAGATCTTCCCCGAGCCGTCCTTGTCGATTTCGGCAATCATCTTTTTAATCTCCTCCTTTTTCGGTTCGAACCCGAGCGCCCGGATCGCCACCTTCAGTTCCTTCGTGTCGATCATGCCAGTGCCCTCGGAGTCGAACAGGTCGAACGCCTCCTTAATGTCCTGTCGCTGCTCGTCGGACAGCTCGAACTTGGGGCCGGACTTTTTGCGCCCGGCCGCACCACCGCCGGTCGTGCCGACGCCGCCGACGCCCGTGCCACCGGTCCCAGCCGTTTTGTTGGTGGTTTTTGTTCCTGTGGAAACGGACACCGAACCGGAAGCCTGTTGCGGGAGGGAGAAGAGAAACATGTAGAAAATCTCCAGCAAAGGTCAAACCCAACGAAGCGTATGAGGGTGTGCGCTTGCGGTTGTTTAAAGGTTCTCGCTTCCCACTGCCGTCCCTGCATAATGCGCGCGTGGGTTGGCGAAAATGTTTCGGCGAAAGTTGCCCTTGATCAAATATGTCTGCGATGCCATGCGAGACGGAGCTTACGGTTGGCGTGAGTGGGGGCCGCGAGTGCTCGCACGGTACGAAAACAAATAAAATTAGAAAATGCTTAAGCCAACAATGCTCGCCGCCCCGCACGCGAAGTGGGAGGTTGTGAAAATGTTGTTATGCTAACGTTTTGATTTCAACTTCACGCGTTCTCCCCGTGTTTGGTGTGACCCTTCGTTTCTCTTACCATTGCTGACGGGGAGGGAAAAAGTTGTTTCTAGCTTTTTTTTCTAGGGCTGCGTTTGGGGTTTGGTGTACACACTTTTCTCCAGACACCACACTGCGGCAGGCAGCGCGCGATGCGTGACAGAAGGTGGGTAGCTGAGGTCCTTTTTCCTACCGTTGCCTTGGTTTCTCCCTGCTGTTTCTGTTCGTTGGTTGCTGAGGGATATCGTTGTCAACCACAATATTTGTTCCAGTGAGGAACGAGAAAACTACCCTCCTGACAAACACTCTCACGCGTACACACACACAGAAATACTTTCTCCACTAGGCTCCAAGGCACATTAATGTTTGCACGATAGAAAAATGCGACGTTGTACTGATGCACAGATGCGTTGGCAAGTTGGTTCTAATTATCCTGTTTGTGGTTTTTATTTCCGTTCCGGTTCCGGTGCTGTAATCGTGGCCACTCGGCGCATCCGAGCGACGGCTCCGACGACCAGCTGTTGAGTTTTGGCACGAACGCAGTCTGACTGGCGTATTATCGATTGCATGCACCGCTTTGCCTGGAGAGATTGCGTGTTGGAAGATTCTTTGCCTCACGGTTCGCTCCCAACTCCGTGCTCGATTCAGGTTCCTCACTGATTCGTTGATAAGATTCAATGATGCGTTTGTTTGTAGCGCGTTAAAAGTCTGCTTCGTTTCTATAGTGTGGCATCTACTTTTTTAACCTCATTTTTGGCCTTGCTTTACGCGATAATTGTCGACTTACAATCAAATTAAATGCAATCTCGGTACGGTTAATCTCGCATGCGCACTTCTTCCTTCCTTCCAGTTAGTACAGGCTCGTCTTCTTCATGATCCGCAAAAACTCCTCCTGGTTCACCTCGCCGTCTCCGTCTCGGTCCGCCTCGTCGATCATCTCCTGCAGCTCCTCGTCTGTCAGATTCTCGCCCAGCTCCTTCGCCACCCGCTTCAGGTTCTTGAACGAGATCGTGCCCGTCTCGTCGTCGTCGAACAGCCGAAAAGCCTTCAGGATCTCCTCCTTGGAGTCCTTCTCCGCCATCTTCACCGTCATCAGCTGCAGGAAGTCCTCGAACGAGATCTTCCCCGAGCCGTCCTTGTCGATTTCGGCAATCATCTTTTTAATCTCCTCCTTTTTCGGTTCGAACCCGAGCGCCCGGATCGCCACCTTCAGTTCCTTCGTGTCGATCATGCCAGTGCCCTCGGAGTCGAACAGGTCGAACGCCTCCTTAATGTCCTGTCGCTGCTCGTCGGACAGCTCGAACTTGGGGCCGGACTTTTTGCGCCCGGCCGCACCACCGCCGGTCGTGCCGACGCCGCCGACGCCCGTGCCACCGGTCCCAGCCGTTTTGTTGGTGGTTTTTGTTCCTGTGGAAACGGACACCGAACCGGAAGCCTGTTGCGGGAGGGAGAAGAGAAACATGTAGAAAATCTCCAGCAAAGGTCAAACCCAACGAAGCGTATGAGGGTGTGCGCTTGCGGTTGTTTAAAGGTTCTCGCTTCCCACTGCCGTCCCTGCATAATGCGCGCGTGGGTTGGCGAAAATGTTTCGGCGAAAGTTGCCCTTGATCAAATATGTCTGCGATGCCATGCGAGACGGAGCTTACGGTTGGCGTGAGTGGGGGCCGCGAGTGCTCGCACGGTACGAAAACAAATAAAATTAGAAAATGCTTAAGCCAACAATGCTCGCCGCCCCGCACGCGAAGTGGGAGGTTGTGAAAATGTTGTTATGCTAACGTTTTGATTTCAACTTCACGCGTTCTCCCCGTGTTTGGTGTGACCCTTCGTTTCTCTTACCATTGCTGACGGGGAGGGAAAAAGTTGTTTCTAGCTTTTTTTTCTAGGGCTGCGTTTGGGGTTTGGTGTACACACTTTTCTCCAGACACCACACTGCGGCAGGCAGCGCGCGATGCGTGACAGAAGGTGGGTAGCTGAGGTCCTTTTTCCTACCGTTGCCTTGGTTTCTCCCTGCTGTTTCTGTTCGTTGGTTGCTGAGGGATATCGTTGTCAACCACAATATTTGTTCCAGTGAGGAACGAGAAAACTACCCTCCTGACAAACACTCTCACGCGTACACACACACAGAAATACTTTCTCCACTAGGCTCCAAGGCACATTAATGTTTGCACGATAGAAAAATGCGACGTTGTACTGATGCACAGATGCGTTGGCAAGTTGGTTCTAATTATCCTGTTTGTGGTTTTTATTTCCGTTCCGGTTCCGGTGCTGTAATCGTGGCCACTCGGCGCATCCGAGCGACGGCTCCGACGACCAGCTGTTGAGTTTTGGCACGAACGCAGTCTGACTGGCGTATTATCGATTGCATGCACCGCTTTGCCTGGAGAGATTGCGTGTTGGAAGATTCTTTGCCTCACGGTTCGCTCCCAACTCCGTGCTCGATTCAGGTTCCTCACTGATTCGTTGATAAGATTCAATGATGCGTTTGTTTGTAGCGCGTTAAAAGTCTGCTTCGTTTCTATAGTGTGGCATCTACTTTTTTAACCTCATTTTTGGCCTTGCTTTACGCGATAATTGTCGACTTACAATCAAATTAAATGCAATCTCGGTACGGTTAATCTCGCATGCGCACTTCTTCCTTCCTTCCAGTTAGTACAGGCTCGTCTTCTTCATGATCCGCAAAAACTCCTCCTGGTTCACCTCGCCGTCTCCGTCTCGGTCCGCCTCGTCGATCATCTCCTGCAGCTCCTCGTCTGTCAGATTCTCGCCCAGCTCCTTCGCCACCCGCTTCAGGTTCTTGAACGAGATCGTGCCCGTCTCGTCGTCGTCGAACAGCCGAAAAGCCTTCAGGATCTCCTCCTTGGAGTCCTTCTCCGCCATCTTCACCGTCATCAGCTGCAGGAAGTCCTCGAACGAGATCTTCCCCGAGCCGTCCTTGTCGATTTCGGCAATCATCTTTTTAATCTCCTCCTTTTTCGGTTCGAACCCGAGCGCCCGGATCGCCACCTTCAGCTCCTTCGTGTCGATCATGCCGGTGCCCTCCGAGTCGAACAGGTCGAACGCCTCCTTGATGTCCTGCCGCTGCTCGTCGGACAGCTCGAACTTGGGGCCGGACTTTTTGCGCCCGGCCGCACCACCACCGGTCGTGCCGACGCCGCCGACGCCCGTGCCACCGGTCCCAGCCGTTTTGTTGGTGGTTTTTGTTCCTGTGGAAACGGACACCGAACCGGAAGCCTGTTGCGGGAGGGAGAAGAGAAACATGTAGAAAATCTCCAGCAAAGGTCAAACCCAACGAAGCGTATGAGGGTGTGCGCTTGCGGTTGTTTAAAGGTTCTCGCTTCCCACTGCCGTCCCTGCATAATGCGCGCGTGGGTTAGCGAAAATGTTTCGGCGAAAGTTGCCCTTGACCAAATATGTCTGCGATGCCATGCGAGACGGAGCTTACGGTTGGCGTGAGTGGGGGCCGCGAGTGCTCGCACGGTACGAAAACAAATAAAATTAGAAAATGCTTAAGCCAACAATGCTCGCCGCCCCGCACGCGAAGTGGGAGGTTGTGAAAATGTTGTTATGCTAACGTTTTGATTTCAACTTCACGCGTTCTCCCCGTGTTTGGTGTGACCCTTCGTTTCTCTTACCATTGCTGACGGGGAGGGAAAAAGTTGTTTCTAGCTTTTTTTTCTGGGGCTGCGTTTGGGGTTTGGTGTACACACTTTTCTCCAGACACCACACTGCGGCAGGCAGCGCGCGATGCGTGACAGAAGGTGGGTAGCTGAGGTCCTTTTTCCTACCGTTGCCTTGGTTTCTCCCTGCTGTTTCTGTTCGTTGGTTGCTGAGGGATATCGTTGTCAACCACAATATTTGTTCCAGTGAGGAACGAGAAAACTACCCTCCTGACAAACACTCTCACGCGTACACACACACAGAAATACTTTCTCCACTAGGCTCCAAGGCACATTAATGTTTGCACGATAGAAAAATGCGACGTTGTACTGATGCACAGATGCGTTGGCAAGTTGGTTCTAATTATCCTGTTTGTGGTTTTTATTTCCGTTCCGGTTCCGGTGCTGTAATCGTGGCCACTCGGCGCATCCGAGCGACGGCTCCGACGACCAGCTGTTGAGTTTTGGCACGAACGCAGTCTGACTGGCGTATTATCGATTGCATGCACCGCTTTGCCTGGAGAGATTGCGTGTTGGAAGATTCTTTGCCTCACGGTTCGCTCCCAACTCCGTGCTCGATTCAGGTTCCTCACTGATTCGTTGATAAGATTCAATGATGCGTTTGTTTGTAGCGCGTTAAAAGTCTGCTTCGTTTCTATAGTGTGGCATCTACTTTTTTAACCTCATTTTTGGCCTTGCTTTACGCGATAATTGTCGACTTACAATCAAATTAAATGCAATCTCGGTACGGTTAATCTCGCATGCGCACTTCTTCCTTCCTTCCAGTTAGTACAGGCTCGTCTTCTTCATGATCCGCAAAAACTCCTCCTGGTTCACCTCGCCGTCTCCGTCTCGGTCCGCCTCGTCGATCATCTCCTGCAGCTCCTCGTCTGTCAGATTCTCGCCCAGCTCCTTCGCCACCCGCTTCAGGTTCTTGAACGAGATCGTGCCCGTCTCGTCGTCGTCGAACAGCCGAAAAGCCTTCAGGATCTCCTCCTTGGAGTCCTTCTCCGCCATCTTCACCGTCATCAGCTGCAGGAAGTCCTCGAACGAGATCTTCCCCGAGCCGTCCTTGTCGATTTCGGCAATCATCTTTTTAATCTCCTCCTTTTTCGGTTCGAACCCGAGCGCCCGGATCGCCACCTTCAGTTCCTTCGTGTCGATCATGCCAGTGCCCTCGGAGTCGAACAGGTCGAACGCCTCCTTAATGTCCTGTCGCTGCTCGTCGGACAGCTCGAACTTGGGGCCGGACTTTTTGCGCCCGGCCGCACCACCGCCGGTCGTGCCGACGCCGCCGACGCCCGTGCCACCGGTCCCAGTGGGTCGCTGAGGTCCTTTTTCCTACCGTTGCCTTGGTTTCTCCCTGCTGTTTCTGTTCGTTGGTTGCTGAGGGATATCGTTGCCAACCACAATATTTGTTCCAGCGAGGAACGAGAAAACTACCCTTCTGACAAACACTCTCACGCACACACACACACACACACAGAAATACTTTCACTACTGGGCTCCAAGGCACATTAATGTTTGCACGATAGAAAAATGCGACGTTGTACTGATGCACAGATGCGTTGGCAAATTGGTTCTAATTATCCTGTTTGTGGTTTTTATTTCCGTTCCGGTTCCGGTGCTATAATCGTGGCCACTCGGCGCATCCGACCGACGGCTCCGACGACCAGCTGTTGAGTTTTGGCACGAACGCAGTCTGACTGGTGTATTATCGATTGCATGCACCGCTTTGCCTGGGCTGGGGAAAGTTCTCAGAGCGCAGCAGCAGGACCAGCAGCAAACCGATGTGACGTTGATCGAACCGTTTTCGTGGGTGGAGAAGGATAAAAGTGCTAATGTTGTTGCTGTTTTGTTTTTCACTGCACATCAGCACATACGGAAGCCTTCGTCGTCAGCACGCCCGCCCGTGTTGCTGTGTTGTTGCACAATGTAGCGTCACTGGAAGGGGAGGGCTCGTCGTTCCGCTACGTTTTAATCACCAATTGGATCGGATGATTCCTCAAACCGTGCGCTGTTTTTTGCACAGAAAATCACTAATACACGACCTGGGGCAGGGAAAACATACGCGATAAACGGAGCGATAAAACAACGTGCGGAAAATTTTTGACAGCTGGTGTGGTGTTTGTTTGGCATTTGTTGTTTTTTTTCATAACAAAAAAATGGAAGCCACCGAAAGGCCGAAGCGCGCACGAACGTTTCCGAAGACTGTTCGAAAAGTTGTGCGCATTAATTTCGAACATCGCGTTTCGAACGAAGCGGTATTTTCGAAGATGCTGAATAAAATTCAAATAAGCCGTTGGCAGTATGCTTCACGCGTATTGTAATTGCTTTGCTCATTTATTTTAATATGTTTATTATGTGATGCTTACATAATACAATTATTTTAATAGATTTTTTCGTGATATTTTTGTCGTTACAGCTAACAACCAGCATCTATCCAGAGCTTTATGACAAGGGCAATCGGTTATCTCACTCGAGCGATACCAGCCAGGCAGACACCATGACTTCCGTAACAAGTTCCTCACTAGACTCGGACGAGGTAGATCTGTCCGGTCTTGTTGAGTCCGTGGTTGACTCCGACGAGGAGGATATTGCCGAAAGTATAGATGTAAGTGCCTGAACAATATATTGCTCTCCAAGAACTATATTTTGCTGATTGCCTTTTTTCACACACAGAGTTTAAGCGTCCGGGACACGGTACGAGAATGTCTGGAAAAGGATCCTACCGACCGGACGGTGGAAGACATCGAGATACTGCTCGAGTTCACACAGAAGCTGAAGGCGTTCACCAACATGACGTTCGCAGTCCGGCGGGCCCTCTGCTCGGTGATGGTGTTTGCGGTCGTGGAGAAAGCCGGCACGGTCGTGATGAACGACGGCGAGGAGCTGGATTCGTGGAGCGTCCTTATCAATGGGCACGTCGAGATCGAGCACGCGACGGGGGAGGTTGAATATCTGCACTATGGCGACAGCTTCGGGATCATGCCGACGATGGATAAGCTGTACCATCGGGGTGTGATGCGCACGAAGTGTGACGACTGTCAGTTCGTGTCCTGATGGGCACGACGCATCTCAGCATCACCGTCAAGAGCAACCTGTGGGCGTTTAAAGGTATGCTGTCGAGTGCGGACGGCGATTCGAGCAAGCTGAAAATCGACCTCAAGAAGGGACTACTGCGGGCGGACCTACTCCAATCGCAAAAGTCCCTCGATCTGGTCGATAAGGTCGGTGGTGGGTTGCTGCCAACGCCACAGTTTCTGATGCCGCTGCCGGTGCGCGATATTGAGTACGGGCGAAAGGATTCCGGCGTGTCGACACCGTCCTCGTCGTCCTCGCAGATGAACAACAACAAGGGCGGAAGCTTTATGACGCTCGGTGGCAAGAAGCGCATCCAGAAGGCGCTGATCAAGATGAACCTACTGC
>KZ069183.1:85983-101504 GCA_002091845.1 Anopheles cracens
TCATCTGCTTCCGACACACACTCACACCCAGATCGACTGGGCGACGATCAGCGGGCTGGATAATAGTACGAAAAATCTCAACTCGCTTGAACCACCGAAAGCGGTCTGCAACAAATCGGAGGTGTGCCGTGGCTGCGTACCGAAATTCTGCTGGGGCAGCGAAAGCTGCCAGAAATTCTACAAGGGCAGTCACAGCCTTAAACACTTGAAGCTAGTGGAAACCGAGTCAACCATTTTGACAGATTTAGGGAGGGGTTTTCAAACCTAAAAGACGTTTAAATCGGTAAACTTGTTTGCTTTGTTCCGTCCCAATATCTATTTACCCGCATTCTGGTCCCTTCCCTGCCGTACTAGACTCCAGTACCGGCACACCAAACGATGCATTACACGCGACGCCTGCCTGGAGCGGGCTGGTCTGCTGCACGGGAACGAGTGTTTGTTCGAGTGTCCCGCCGGGTTCAGCGCCACCAACGTCGACCAGGAGCAGGCCGACTTTTCCATCCACAAGTGCTACCCGTGCAAGCACCGCTGCCCGAAGGTGTGCGACGGCACGGAGATCATGTACCTTTCCGACGCGGATCGGGTACGCGGCTGCACGATCATCAACGGAACGCTGCACATCCGGCTGAAGGAGGACCATCCGAACCTGCTGGACGAGCTGCGGAACGGGCTGGGCGATATAGAGGAGATCATGGGCATACTGAAGGTGTTCCGGTCGAACTACATCTCATCGCTGGAGTTCCTGGCGAACCTGGAGATCATCCACGGGCTGTACACAAACGATAACTCGAACTTCTCGCTGATGGTGTACGAAAACAGCAACCTGCAGCGGCTGTGGAACTTCGAGCACAAGACGTCGCTGCGGCTGATGACGCGGGGGATGTACTTCCGTAACAACGAGCTGCTGTGCAACGCCCAGATCCAGGTGCTGCGGCGGATCGCGGAGTACGACAATACGAGCGATACGATCGACTGGAACTCTAACGGGTACATGCAGGCGTGCCACGTGCAGTACTTCGCGGCCCGGGTGGCGGTGCTGTCGAGCCGGAACGTGACGGTGTACTGGTCGACGCGGCTTGGCGTAAAAACGCACCATCGGCTGCAGGGATTCCTGATCTACTACATTCGCACCAACGTGGACAAGTCGCCGTACGAGGGCCGGGATCTGTGCTCAAAGTTTGGCTGGAAGTCACGGTTCGTGGCGTTCGAGAATGTGTCCATCGAGGGCAGCTTCTACTCGTACAATCTGACCAAGCTGAAGCCGTTCACGCGATACGGGTGCTACGTGAAGACGTACTTCAACGAGTCGCTGAACAGTGCGACCGACCGGGTGGGGCTGTCCGATATGCAGTACTTCAAGACGGCGATCGATCGTCCGACGTCACCGCTGCATGTGCGCACGGCCCGCAAGAACGACAGTGCGATTACGCTCGCCTGGCTGATACTGCCCTCGGAGCGGGAGATGGTGTCGTTGTATCACGTGGACGTGTTCATCCAGCCGGACGAACGAGAAGATTTCGATCGGAGGAACTTTTGCACCCATCCGCACGAAACGGTGGCACGCCCGGTGGGGGTTGGCTATCAGGGTGAGCCGGCGGGGGAGACCGCAGCGAAGGATGGGGAAGGTTGCAGTGAGTGTTGTCTGTTTCCCGAGCTGGAGGAAGACGACGATCTGGAGGAGGACGATGACGAGGTGACCGCACCGGATGGGCTGTTAAGCGAACATACTACGATCGAGGACACTGGGAGGATTGGGGGCCGCAAGCGGAGAAGGAAACGATCGACAGATCCGGGTGTTCCTCGGAGGGATGAGTTTGAGCTCAGCATGCTTAAACTACTGAAAAAGGCCGATGATCCGAATGATCACTATGCGCGACGAACTAGGCGCGATACGGACCTTCAGGAGATGGAAGACATTGAGTTCGTGAATCGCATCTTCTATCGGGATTTTACGACGGGCAACTATGAGTACACAGTTGGTGGGTTGAGCCCCTACACGCGGTACGTTTTTCAGCTGTTTGCGTGCAGCCGGAACGATACGATCTACTGCAGCTCGTACAGTCTCTACACGGAGCGCACCGCTCCTTCACCATCGGTCGATATCGAGGGTCAGTACCATCACGACATCGCGCTGCTCGTACTCCGCACGCCCATCAACTACACGGGTAAGTGTGTGTGTGTGTGTGTAGGGGATAGAATTTCGTGTGGCCACGACCGCGAACTTCGAATCTCCAACTCTCATGGGAAAATTACTATTAACTCCGTGCATGCGTGCCGTCGTGCTCACTGACCGTGAAACGTGCACACACTCATTGCCGGAATGTTTGTTTTCCCTTTATTTTTTTGTTGTTGCAGTCGCTGCCCAACCGGTGTGTCTGCATGCGCGCAAGCAGGATCTCACCGTGGGCCGCCGGGTGCAGATCATCGGTACCACGACCATAGTGCCGAACGCGAAGACCACGTACGACAATCGCATCGTACTGCACTTCCCCGAACCGACCGAAGTGAACGGGCTCACGGTGGCGTACCGCGTCGAGCTAGAAACGATCAATGGGACGTATTTCCGCCATCGCTCGGAATGCTTCACACGCCGCGAACACGAACGACGCCAGTATCGGTACACGCTCGACAACGTGCGTCCCGGGGAGTATCTGCTGCGGGCGCAAGCTATTTCGCTGGCCGGAGCCGGACCGTTCTCTGAGTGGGCGTTCGTGCGTATCCTTCCACCGGTGCCGAAACAGGAGTCGGCCATCGGCGATGGGCTGCGTGTTGGATTGATTTTGCTGGCGGTGCTGGTTGCGCTGGGTGGTACGGGTGCCATTGCTTTCCTGGTGTACCGGTGGCGTAAGAAGGGCGTGCTGCCGTTGGTCGGTGGCGCCACCAAGCGTGACGATAAGATTCCGCTCGCCGCGAACGATGGCAATCAGGTCAACCTGGACGATGGATTCGTTGACTGTGCGTTGAAGTAGACCTGACTGGGTATGGTGTTGGGATGACACTGGAACGGATTCCGTCTTGTTGAGGTATTTAGTTGTGGCTGTACTGTGAAGTGAAGAAAGCAGTACATTTTATAATCATCTTTGTTTCGAGAAAACATTCCCATCACTTTTACGATATTTTTTTCAAACAATGGCGCTTTTTATGGACAGGTCGAGTAGCTTTCGTAAATAACAGACTATTGAGGGTTGGAAAATTTGGATTAGTGCAATAAGTAAAAGCATTCAGCATCATCAATTGCAAAACATTGGATCAATCTTACCAGAACAATCGAGAGTTACAGACGTTTGTGTTTTAACTAGGAGTAGCAAGTAAGCATTAGATTTACCGAAATTTGTTTCGAGCGCTGCAATGCAGATAATGCCAGCCGTCACACTACAAGACCGTTGTCAATTCCAAACGACATGAGATTTATATTAAACAATGATACTGCTCAATCAAACGCTTAGAAGAGTGTTAAGGATGGTACTCATGTTGATTTTTAAGACATCGATGGTTGTTTTCAAGTAAGCTTGAACAATTTCCATTTATCCATTGCATTTCTAATCGGGATTCATAAAATGCACTGCAAAGCACTGTGCGCGTAAGAGTGAAAGAATGTCGATTCTATATACGTATTTCAAGATCAAGCGTGTTTTAAACAAAAGTTCCTAAGCGACAAACCAAATAAGACCACATCTTGTCATTCCCATTTTTCCAAAGCTCGTAATTTAATTCGATTTGATCCACGCTTGTAGCTACTGTAGGAAATGTTAATCAGCAGTAAATTATCTTTATTTTATTTTTATTTTTTATTTTTTTGGTATAAAATAAGATTTCATACAGGTATTCGTTTCACTGCACCCTATTTAAGTAATGAAATATCAAATACAACTTACTGTTCAACACAACAGAAGTGTTTTCACTTGTCGCATCCGGAAATGATGATTCGTACACGCCTTACGTTTAAAATATTGTAAGCTTTATTCAAACCCTTATTTACCTCGTGCATAACATATCCTCACAAAACAGAACAAAAAAAAGGCACAGTGTGGCTGGATCACTGGATATTTACAGAAAGCGTGATCCGTATGCCTCTCCTACACAAACGCCTTCGGTGAGTTTGCCTCGACCCACGGTGCGTAGTGTGCGATCGACGTGTAGACGCTCGGCATGTTGAGCGCGCCGCAAGTTTCCGCCCCGAACGACATGATACCGATCTGGGCGTACCGTCCCTGGTCCCGGATGATGAGCGGTGCGCCCCCGAATCCGTGACAAGCGTCCCGCCCTTCCCCGCCGGCACACATCCACTCGCCGTCGATCGACTGGGGCGACTGGAGGGCACCGGTGGAGGCGTAGGCACGGACGCACTTGTCCCAGGACGTCAGCGGCACCTCGAGGCTCTGCAGCTCCGGCGATTTGGCGCCGCTGGTGGACAGCTTGCCCCAGCCGATGATCTGCACCCGGCGGCCCACGGTGAGATCCTGCTTGCGCGCATGCAGACACACCGGTTGGGCAGCGACTGCAACAAAAAAAAAAGGGAAAACAAACATTCCGGCAATGAGTGTGTGCACGTTTCACGGTCAGTGAGCACGACGGCACGCATGCACGGAGTTAATAGTAATTTTCCCATGAGAGTTGGAGATTCGAAGTTCGCGGTCGTGGCCTGGGAAAATTACTATTAACTCCGTGCATGCGTGCCGTCGTGCTCACTGACCGTGAAACGTGCACACACTCATTGCCGGAATGTTTGTTTTCCCTTTATTTTTTTGTTGTTGCAGTCGCTGCCCAACCGGTGTGTCTGCATGCGCGCAAGCAGGATCTCACCGTGGGCCGCCGGGTGCAGATCATCGGCTGGGGCAAGCTGTCCACCAGCGGCGCCAAATCGCCGGAGCTGCAGAGCCTCGAGGTGCCGCTGACGTCCTGGGACAAGTGCGTCCGTGCCTACGCCTCCACCGGTGCCCTCCAGTCGCCCCAGTCGATCGACGGCGAGTGGATGTGTGCCGGCGGGGAAGGGCGGGACGCTTGTCACGGATTCGGGGGCGCACCGCTCATCATCCGGGACCAGGGACGGTACGCCCAGATCGGTATCATGTCGTTCGGGGCGGAAACTTGCGGCGCGCTCAACATGCCGAGCGTCTACACGTCGATCGCACACTACGCACCGTGGGTCGAGGCAAACTCACCGAAGGCGTTTGTGTAGGAGAGGCATACGGATCACGCTTTCTGTAAATATCCAGTGATCCAGCCACACTGTGCCTTTTTTTTGTTCTGTTTTGTGAGGATATGTTATGCACGAGGTAAATAAGGGTTTGAATAAAGCTTACAATATTTTAAACGTAAGGCGTGTACGAATCATCATTTCCGGATGCGACAAGTGAAAACACTTCTGGTGTGTTGAACAGTAAGTTGTATTTGATATTTCATTACTTAAATAGGGTGCAGTGAAACGAATACCTGTATGAAATCTTATTTTATACCAAAAAAATAAAAAATAAAAATAAAATAAAGATAATTTACTGCTGATTAACATTTCCTACAGTAGCTACAAGCGTGGATCAAATCGAATTAAATTACGAGCTTTGGAAAAATGGGAATGACAAGATGTGGTCTTATTTGGTTTGTCGCTTAGGAACTTTTGTTTAAAACACGCTTGATCTTGAAATACGTATATGGAATCGACATTCTCTCACTCTTACGCGCACAGTGCTTTGCAGTGCATTTTATGAATCCCGATTAGAAATGCAATGGATAAATGGAAAGTTTGTTTCGTTTTCAGTTTTTCACTTGAAAACAACCATCGATGTCTTAAAAATCAACATGAGTACCATCCTCAACACTCTTCTAAGCGTTTGATTGAGCAGTATCATTGTTTAATATAAATCTCATGTCGTTTGGAATTGACAACGGTCTTGTAGTGTGATGGCTGGCATTATCTGCATTGCAGCGCTCGAAACGAATTTCGGTAAATCTAATGCTTACTTGCTACTCCTAGTTAAAACACAAACGCCTGTAACTCTCGATTGTTCTGGTAAGATTGATCCAATGTTTTGCAATTGATGATGCTGAATGCTTTTACTTATTGCACTAATCCAAATTTTCCAACCCTCAATAGTCTGTTATTTACGAAAGCTACTCCACCTGTCCATAAAAAGCGCCATTGTTTTAAAAAATATCGTAAAAGTGATGGGAATGTTTTCTCGAAACAAAGATGATTATAAAATGTACTGCTTTCTTCACTTCACAGTACAGCCACAACTAAATACCTCAACAAGACGGAATCCGTTCCAGTGTCATCCCAACACCATACCCAGTCAGGTCTACTTCAACGCACAGTCAACGAATCCATCGTCCAGGTTGACCTGATTGCCATCGTTCGCGGCGAGCGGAATCTTATCGTCACGCTTGGTGGCGCCACCGACCAACGGCAGCACGCCCTTCTTACGCCACCGGTACACCAGGAAAGCAATGGCACCCGTACCACCCAGCGCAACCAGCACCGCCAGCAAAATCAATCCAACACGCAGCCCATCGCGGGCGCAAGCTATTTCGCTGGCCGGAGCCGGACCGTTCTCTGAGTGGGCGTTCGTGCGTATCCTTCCACCGGTGCCGAAACAGGAGTCGGCCATCGGCGATGGGCTGCGTGTTGGATTGATTTTGCTGGCGGTGCTGGTTGCGCTGGGTGGTACGGGTGCCATTGCTTTCCTGGTGTACCGGTGGCGTAAGAAGGGCGTGCTGCCGTTGGTCGGTGGCGCCACCAAGCGTGACGATAAGATTCCGCTCGCCGCGAACGATGGCAATCAGGTCAACCTGGACGATGGATTCGTTGACTGTGCGTTGAAGTAGACCTGACTGGGGATGGTGTTGGGATGACACTGGAACGGATTCCGTCTTGTTGAGGTATTTAGTTGTGGCTGTACTGTGAAGTGAAGAAAGCAGTACATTTTATAATCATCTTTGTTTCGAGAAAACATTCCCATCACTTTTACGATATTTTTTAAAACAATTGGCGCTTTTTATGGACAGGTCGAGTAGCTTTCGTAAATAACAGACTATTGAGGGTTGGAAAATTTGGATTAGTGCAATAAGTAAAAGCATTCAGCATCATCAATTGCAAAACATTGGATCAATCTTACCAGAACAATCGAGAGTTACAGGCGTTTGTGTTTTAACTAGGAGTAGCAAGTAAGCATTAGATTTACCGAAATTCGTTTCGAGCGCTGCAATGCAGATAATGCCAGCCATCACACTACAAGACCGTTGTCAATTCCAAACGACATGAGATTTATATTAAACAATGATACTGCTCAATCAAACGCTTAGAAGAGTGTTGAGGATCTTTGGAAAAATGGGAATGACAAGATGTGGTCTTATTTGGTTTGTCGCTTAGGAACTTTTGTTTAAAACACGCTTGATCTTGAAATACGTATATGGAATCGACATTCTCTCACTCTTACGCGCACAGTGCTTTGCAGTGCATTTTATGAATCCCGATTAGAAATGCAATGGATAAATGGAAATTGTTCAAGCTTACTTGAAAACAACCATCGATGTCTTAAAAATCAACATGAGTACCATCCTTAACACTCTTCTAAGCGTTTGATTGAGCAGTATCATTGTTTAATATAAATCTCATGTCGTTTGGAATTGACAACGGTCTTGTAGTGTGACGGCTGGCATTATCTGCATTGCAGCGCTCGAAACAAATTTCGGTAAATCTAATGCTTACTTGCTACTCCTAGTTAAAACACAAACGTCTGTAACTCTCGATTGTTCTGGTAAGATTGATCCAATGTTTTGCAATTGATGATGCTGAATGCTTTTACTTATTGCACTAATCCAAATTTTCCAACCCTCAATAGTCTGTTATTTACGAAAGCTACTCCACCTGTCCATAAAAAGCGCCATTGTTTTAAAAAATATCGTAAAAGTGAGAGGATGGTACTCATGTTGATTTTTAAGACATCGATGGTTGTTTTCAAGTGAAAAACTGAAAACGAAACAAACTTTCCATTTATCCATTGCATTTCTAATCGGGATTCATAAAATGCACTGCAAAGCACTGTGCGCGTAAGAGTGAAAGAATGTCGATTCTATATACGTATTTCAAGATCAAGCGTGTTTTAAACAAAAGTTCCTAAGCGACAAACCAAATAAGACCACATCTTGTCATTCCCATTTTTCCAAAGCTCGTAATTTAATTCGATTTGATCCACGCTTGTAGCTACTGTAGGAAATGTTAATCAGCAGTAAATTATCTTTATTTTATTTTTATTTTTTATTTTTTTGGTATAAAATAAGATTTCATACAGGTATTCGTTTCACTGCACCCTATTTAAGTAATGAAATATCAAATACAACTTACTGTTCAACACACCAGAAGTGTTTTCACTTGTCGCATCCGGAAATGATGATTCGTACACGCCTTACGTTTAAAATATTGTAAGCTTTATTCAAACCCTTATTTACCTCGTGCATAACATATCCTCACAAAACAGAACAAAAAAAAGGCACAGTGTGGCTGGATCACTGGATATTTACAGAAAGCGTGATCCGTATGCCTCTCCTACACAAACGCCTTCGGTGAGTTTGCCTCGACCCACGGTGCGTAGTGTGCGATCGACGTGTAGACGCTCGGCATGTTGAGCGCGCCGCAAGTTTCCGCCCCGAACGACATGATACCGATCTGGGCGTACCGTCCCTGGTCCCGGATGATGAGCGGTGCGCCCCCGAATCCGTGACAAGCGTCCCGCCCTTCCCCGCCGGCACACATCCACTCGCCGTCGATCGACTGGGGCGACTGGAGGGCACCGGTGGAGGCGTAGGCACGGACGCACTTGTCCCAGGACGTCAGCGGCACCTATGTCGTTTGGAATTGACAACGGTCTTGTAGTGTGACGGCTGGCATTATCTGCATTGCAGCGCTCGAAACAAATTTCGGTAAATCTAATGCTTACTTGCTACTCCTAGTTAAAACACAAACGTCTGTAACTCTCGATTGTTCTGGTAAGATTGATCCAATGTTTTGCAATTGATGATGCTGAATGCTTTTACTTATTGCACTAATCCAAATTTTCCAACCCTCAATAGTCTGTTATTTACGAAAGCTACTCCACCTGTCCATAAAAAGCGCCATTGTTTTAAAAAATATCGTAAAAGTGATGGGAATGTTTTCTCGAAACAAAGATGATTATAAAATGTACTGCTTTCTTCACTTCTCAGTACAGCCACAACTAAATACCTCTACAAGACGGAATCCGTTCCAGTGTCATCCCAACACCATCCCCAGTCAGGTCTACTTCAACGCACAGTCAACGAATCCATCGTCCAGGTTGACCTGATTGCCATCGTTCGCGGCGAGCGGAATCTTATCGTCACGCTTGGTGGCGCCACCGACCAACGGCAGCACGCCCTTCTTACGCCACCGGTACACCAGGAAAGCAATGGCACCCGTACCACCCAGCGCAACCAGCACCGCCAGCAAAATCAATCCAACACGCAGCCCATCGCCGATGGCCGACTCCTGTTTCGGCACCGGTGGAAGGATACGCACGAACGCCCACTCAGAGAACGGTCCGGCTGCGGCCAGCGAAATAGCTTGCGCCCGCAGCAGATACTCCCCGGGACGCACGTTGTCGAGCGTGTACCGATACTGGCGTCGTTCGTGTTCGCGACGTGTGAAGCATTCCGAGCGATGGCGGAAATACGTCCCATTGATCGTTTCTAGCTCGACGCGGTACGCCACCGTAAGCCCGTTCACTTCGGTCGGTTCGGGGAAGTGCAGTACGATGCGATTGTCGTACGTGGTCTTCGCGTTCGGCACTCTGGTCGTGGTGGAGTTGGCGGTATCGTCGGCATCTTCATCATCGCCACCAACATCGGCCGGAAGCTGTACTTCCTCGCGAACATGGATGCTCACATTAAGCCAATCGACCGATGGTGAAGGAGCGGTGCGCTCCGTGTAGAGACTGTACGAGCTGCAGTAGATCGTATCGTTCCGGCTGCACGCAAACAGCTGAAAAACGTACCGCGTGTAGGGGCTCAACCCACCAACCGTGTACTCATAGTTGCCCGTCGTAAAATCCCGATAGAAGATGCGATTCACGAACTCAATGTCTTCCATCTCCTCAAGGTCCGTATCGCGCCTAGTTCGACGCGCATAGTGATCATTCGGATCATCGGCCTTTTTCAGTAGTTTAAGCATGCTGAGCTCAAATTCATCCCTCCGAGGAACACCCGGATCTGTCGATCGTTTCCTTCTCCGCTTGCGTCCCCCAATCCTCCCAGTGTCTTCGATCGTAGTATGTTCGCTTAACAGCCCATCCGGTGCGGTCACCTCGTCATCGTCCTCCTCCAGATCGTCGTCTTCCTCCAGCTCGGGAAACAGACAACACTCACTGCAGCCTTCCCCATCCTTCGCTGCGGTCTCCCCTGCCGGCTCACCCTGATAGCCAACCCCCACCGGGCGTGCCACCGTTTCGTGCGGATGGGTGCAAAAGTTCCTCCGATCGAAATCTTCTCGCTCGTCCGGCTGGATGAACACGTCCACGTGGTATAACGACACCATCTCCCGCTCCGAGGGCAGTATCAGCCAGGCGAGCGTAATCGCACTGTCGTTCTTGCGGGCCGTGCGCACATGCAGCGGTGACGTCGGACGATCGATCGCCGTCTTGAAGTACTGCATATCGGACAGCCCCACCCGGTCGGTCGCACTGTTCAGCGACTCGTTGAAGTACGTCTTCACGTAGCACCCGTATCGCGTGAACGGCTTCAGCTTGGTCAGATTGTACGAGTAGAAGCTGCCCTCGATGGACACATTCTCGAACGCCACGAACCGTGACTTCCAGCCAAACTTTGAGCACAGATCCCGGCCCTCGTACGGCGACTTGTCCACGTTGGTGCGAATGTAGTAGATGAGGAAACCCTGCAGCCGATGGTGCGTTTTCACGCCGAGCCGCGTCGACCAGTACACCGTCACGTTCCGGCTCGACAGCACCGCCACCCGGGCCGCGAAGTACTGCACGTGGCACGCCTGCATGTACCCGTTAGAATTCCAGTCGATCGTATCGCTCGTATTGTCGTACTCCGCGATCCGCCGCAGCACCTGGATCTGTGCGTTGCACAGCAGCTCGTTGTTACGGAAGTACATCCCCCGCGTCATCAGCCTCAGCGACGTCTTGTGCTCGAAGTTCCACAGCCGCTGCAGGTTGCTGTTTTCGTACACCATCAGCGAGAAGTTCGAGTTATCGTTTGTGTACAGCCCGTGGATGATCTCCAGGTTCGCCAGGAACTCCAGCGATGAGATGTAGTTCGACCGGAACACCTTCAGTATGCCCATGATCTCCTCTATATCGCCCAGCCCGTTCCGCAGCTCGTCCAGCAGGTTCGGATGGTCCTCCTTCAGCCGGATGTGCAGCGTTCCGTTGATGATCGTGCAGCCGCGTACCCGATCCGCGTCGGAAAGGTACATGATCTCCGTGCCGTCGCACACCTTCGGGCAGCGGTGCTTGCACGGGTAGCACTTGTGGATGGAAAAGTCGGCCTGCTCCTGGTCGACGTTGGTGGCGCTGAACCCGGCGGGACACTCGAACAAACACTCGTTCCCGTGCAGCAGACCAGCCCGCTCCAGGCAGGCGTCGCGTGTAATGCATCGTTTGGTGTGCCGGTACTGGAGTCTAGTACGGCAGGAAAGGGACCAGAATGTGAGTAAATAGATATTGGGACGGAACAAAGCAAACAAGTTTACCGATTTAAACGTCTTTTAGGTTTGAAAGCCCCTCCCTAAATCTGTCAAAATGGTTGACTCGCTTTCCTCTAGCTTCAAGTGTTTAAGGCTATGACTACAACCACACCTGAGAGATATCTTAACCCTTCTGCTACCTACCTATCAGCGGAGCACTGTTCAACGCATCGTCTGCCTTCTTTCCAGCCGCGGCACACCTGGCAATCGTACGCCGTCGTATTGGTGCAACCTCCAATGCACTGCTGGTGGCATTTGATCCCTGCAATCAAAACAGAAATGTGCTATTAACATCCAGTAAGGAGGTGAAGGCCACGAGCCCGTGGCGTGGCGTGCCTCTTTCGACGACCTTCGCGCGAGGTCGCACGGGTGGATGGAACGTACTTTTGAAGCCAATCCGTGCCACGAACGGGTACGCCCCGAGTCCGTTGTAGAAGTCACCCTGGACGATGCTCTTGCCGCACGCGGCCGACGCGCGCTGATCGTTGAACGTTGGGGACGTGACGCGCGGACAGCAGACGTGCGGTTCGAACTCGTTCACCCCGCACGACAGCGAGAAGTCGCCGCGGTAGCACTGGCGGGATATTTCCAGCAGCAGCTCGGGACATTCGGCCAGCGGGACGCACTCGCTCAGCCCCGGACAGCTGACGCGGTATAGGGCTTTCGATTCCTGCAGGGCTGCCGTCGCTTCGCCGGACGTGGACGTCGACGTGGCGGCTCGGGCGCGCTCGTCGTAGATGTTGGGCGCCGAACGGACGACCGTGTTGCTTCCGGGCGTTTCGCTCTCCACAATGGAGTGTGCTGGAAAGGGCGGGATGCACGTGCTATTATTCTGTTTCTGTTTAAGTTTAAGAAAAGCTAAGAGCAGTATGGAAACACGCCTTAGAATTGGTTGTCAAGATGAATTCGTCAAAGATATTAATGAAAAAATACAAAAAAATGAGTTCGGATTAAACCTTAACTGACCAATTTGCCTGCTTTGAGTTTACTCCTGCCTTGTTGCATTTCTGGTTTAATTTGGAATCTTACTATACAAACTTGACTTGCCTTGAAGTTTTAAAATTTTTGTCTATTTTATGCAGACTTTATTCTAGTATTATGTGAATTTGTTTCAGTTTTATGCATTTGCACAAATTAAAAAGAATTTGCAAAAGTTGATAATACTCCAAAGATTAACATTTTCGTTCGTTTTCTTTTCAATTTAAAATTCTACTTATGTGCAAAAGCTCAAATCAGAACCTCCGCGGACGTCGAAACATACCGAATCTACCAAATGCCTGATGGAGTCGATAGAACATAGTAGTAGAATTCTTGGAAATATATAAAACATTACATTCCACATGTTATACTCCCTCACAAATTTCCAGTTCAAGCTCACGAGAAATCTTATTTCAACCTAATGAAATCTGTAAACCTGAATCGGCAGTAAGCGCATTTGGAATCGAAAATTCGAGAGTTGTATCGAAGCACTCTGGATTTTGAACGTTTGGAAGAAGTTCGTCGCTACGCTACACATAAAAATATTGTGTACTTTGATGTAATGCTTGAAATTACGGTTTGTCTAGATCTAGCTCAACGATACCATTTGCTAAAAAAAATCTCATTATAACGTCAAATTACGAGCAGTTTTTGAATTCATAAACTAATCGGGTTCTACCCTCTGCGGTGACGTATCAAAAATCAAACCGAAAAAAATCCGAAGGGTCATTACCATCACTACGCCACGTGAAAAGCACACAGAACAGTAGCAAAATACAACACCCCGAACCGAGACACTGACAGACGCGGAAATTCATTCTATTGAAATAGTTTTTCCTGCAGCACCACATGTTATCTTCATTAGCCACGAAACTTTATCAGTCGGTGTAAAAAAAAACGGCCACCAAAACTTTGTATCACTGGCAAGAACACACTGCACAACACATTCGTTCGGTTACGGGTCCAAATCTCAACTGACACGAAACGGGCGGGATTTTTCTGCGACAAGCGTCGTGCGTGTATTGCTCGGCTCGATCGGTCAGTCGGTGCCGTGCGTACGGGGGATGCGAATTTTCACTCTCATTTTCCAGCATCATTCTACGGTCCGTTGGTTTGTCATTGCTGTTTGCGCTTCAAATGAAAAAAAGACCTTTCCATGAGGGGCTTGAGGGCATCCGATCATTTAGGAAATGCAATCTGTTATGTAGTTATCTGCTGGCAAATTCATTCGTTTAGTTATCTATTATTTTTTTGCACTTACGCTACGCGCTTAGCCGTATCGAATCGGCTAGAAAATATATTTAAAATTTTAAATATCTTAACTACACAGTTAATAATAGAAAAAGAGCAGCCCGAGATCGTGGTTGAAAATTCTATTTATTAAATATTTATTCTAACAAACACTTCATAATCTGTTATAACATATTTTTCCTAAATAATTTAAAACATTTAAATTTAAAAAAAATATTTAAAAACTTATTAAATGTGTTTAGCTTAAGCAGAAATTTTTAGAAAAATTGTAATAAATAAGTAACAAAATATAACAAACAAAAGCTAATACAAAAATATCTTATCAAAACAGTCGACAACCTGTAATGTGCTAAAACAAATCGACTTTAAAATAATAATTTAAAGTCAACAAAGTTCTAAAGCATAGACTGTTTAAGCAATGTATAGCGTAACAACTTAATATAATTGAAATATGAGATACTCTACTAAACCAGACATGAAAATTCCTCCAAGGCATAGTTGTAGTTTATTATAGGTACGAGCAGAAGGGATGGGACAGTGAAGAAGCGGCCGTTGGCGACACGTAATGGGCTTCAATGGACACGGTGGGCACCACCCCGAACCCGAGCCCAAACACAGGTGCAGCGCCCGTCCGCATTATCATAATGGCGCGATCAGTTCGGCGTCGGTGGAACTATTTAGAGCGATTTCGAACAACGCTCAGCAGCGCACCGAGCCATTCGAGATCAATCAGCAACCTTTCCGCGCGGCCCGGTGCGACTGTGAATCGGACAATTCGCAACGAACGAGATGATCCATATTGATCCAAAATGGCACTGTGAAGGTCACGCGGGGTTGTAATTAGTGTCGTTGAGGTCGATTTGAAGAGTGAATTTCGATGGTATCTAAATGAAAAATTGACGTTTTTGCCACTGTTTCACACTTCAGCGAGCATTTGGGGTATAGATACACATTTTCAAGAAAAACGATCACACACAAAAAATCGAAAATATACATAAAACCGCTCCAGTGATGGATGGTGTTGACAAAATCCATACCGCACTGTACCGGTACCGGAGTGACGACTGAAGCGTTATCACCGGCTGAACACAATTTTCATATTCCACACACTCACACAGTCTCCGCACGCTTCGCGAGTGCGTGTAATGATCCACTAAATTGTCCACCGTCGTTTGCGAAAAAAAAACACGTTAGTAGATCAACTTCATCCACTCTGGATCGGTACAGCCGATCTCTCTCACTTTCACACACAACACGCCTGCTGGAAGATTGACGCATTTAGGTTGATTTTTCTGTGTTTTTTGTGCTTTCATTGTTATCACATTATGATCAGCATTGCTTGCATAAGAACTAGAATGGCAGGAAGAACGTGTTGACGTTGGATCGTGGGATGGATTTTATTCCATAATTGCGAAACGTTGCGTAGTATCGTCATATACCTGAGCATGCCTCCTCTGTCCATGAAGCGATCCTGTACAGATTGGTCGTTCGTTGCCATTCTACTGACATGAGATAGCTTGTTATTGTAACGGCTCCTCCATTTACCATTCTGGATACTCCACCATCTTCTGAAGGA
>KZ069183.1:107102-117359 GCA_002091845.1 Anopheles cracens
GTAGTTTTGCAACACTGAAACCCGACACGGCGAAAACGTGCAACGCTCGTGTGTCTCCATTCTTTGTCGTTGTGCTGTGGCTTTGTGCAATAAACTGAAGGAAGGCCAATTGCATTCTCGTGCACAATCCAACGCCATTTGGGTGTGCAAATTGAGCGGAATTGGAAGGTTGATAAGATTTGCTGTCGGCAAAGAAATTCCATTCCATCATAGATCTTCCACTGCCTTGAACATCAAAAGGGGGCCAAACAATCGTCTTATCTTAGCCTCCTACAACGCACTCCCGATACCTGTTTCCCACGAACGATGATGAGCAAAACCCGGGCAAACACCACGATTGGTATGCGATCCGCCTCCGGAAGTAAACATTAGAATGTCGGTTGAGACCGGTTGAACCGATTGATGAATAATCACATATTCCACACACGGCGAGGAGACAGGTTTATCTTATCTGTTGTTCCCGGGGGTTTCTAGTGTCAATTAGTGTTCGATACGATGATACGTACGGCCGTTACGACACGGCGAACCGTAAAGTGTGTGCAATAATGGCAATGACTCGTCTAGGGAATTGCTTTTCAATCAATTGGCTAACGTGCACTCTCATGCCGCGCGTGCTGTACGGCAAATCATAACAGACAAGAAATTTGGAGCGATGTCTAATAAAGGTTCATGCCTAATAAAGGCTTTGTTAAGGTGCGCTCTTCTAGCATTTACAACTTGTTAAGGACTTCGGACGATAATGAGTTTTATATAATTCAATTTTCAAATGAAATAAGTAATAGTCCAATTGATACTATTTGGTAAATAAATTTATATTGCTATTACTTCAACTAACAGCAACCAAGTCAATTCGTCTGCCGCAATAATCCTCACTTATCTAGGTCAGGAGTCAGTAACCTGCTGCATGCGGCACCTTATCTTTAAAGTGTGGCTCTTGAGAAACGGATATTCTAATGGAATATATTCCATAATCGAGCAGATCCTTTTAAACCAACCAGTTTTTTTTTTGAGTCAGTAACCTGCTGCATGCGGCACCTTATCTTTAAAGTGTGGCTCTTGAGAAACGGATATTCTAATGGAATATATTCCATAATCGAGCAGATCCTTTTAAACCAACCAGTTTTTTTTTTTAAATAAAATTGTAGGTTTAATGGTCGAGGATTTACAATACAATACCAGAATTAAGAGTCATTTATGTATTTTATACATTTTAATGTTGCTATTACGTTCATTGGAAATGTATTATTAAAAAGACAATATTAAAACGATCTCACCAAAGAACAATGAGGAACGAACAACTTCAGGAACTAATTTAACTTACAATTTCATTATTGGTTGATTCTTCAAACTTGACTTTGTATAACCGCATTTAAATATACAAGTTCAATGGTCGACGTGACCGTAACCAAAATCCTATCTTGAAGCATGTTTCCATGAGCAAGGCAATCTAGCTACAATGGTATATTTTTCAATCAAAGCAAGCCGATATTTTCAAATGGCTGCTGTGGCAACCATTTGGAGCGTTTGACCAATCAGAACGATCATCAACGCTTACTTCGTTCAGGAATGAAGCATTTAATTTCGCATATAATGGTTCTTCCAGTGGACGAATCACTCTTTTATGTCGTATAAATGCAGATACTATAAATACTTATACTTGTTACACGTACATTATGTATTTTTGCTTGTGTTCTACGGCATCAACGTTATCTGAACTGCTCCCAATTACTACCATTCGTTTCGCGTGCATTGGAAGAAGAAAATGAAGCAGAAAATGCAGCAAGAAAGCGGCCTCACGCACGTGCTTAAAAATATCTCCTGCTCATATTATGCTTGGCCTCTCGAGAGGACGCGAAAACAGTGCTTATCTTTCAGTCCGCATGGTGTGCGGGTTTGCGGTAAAACCACGACGAAAGTTTGCATGGCAGAAGCGCGTCGTCGAGCGACGACCTTGACCTAGAGGATGAGGAGGATTGGCTTTTTTATGTTTGCAACCCACCGGTGTTATCCTTCGTGCAAACCTCCCCCAGTGCGGTGTTTCCCAACCCCACTACTACTACCATAGTACTGTTACTATTTGTACCACCACCTTCGTGGATCGGTGCAGCATGGCGTCATCTCCGTGTAAACAGACGCCACCACAGCACCGTTCGTTGTGCACGGGTTTGATTGGAAATCAAGGCCAAACAAGCTTTGCTGCGGCAGTGGCAGCTGGCGCGCGTTTAAAAACCTGTTCCGGGCCCCCGGCCACGGAAGCGAGGAGGAAGAACAGCATGAAAGCATGCTAAAGATGCAGCCGAAAGAGGGAATGGCAAAAATGCAGAAGCGGCAAAAGGCAGCACGTGTTTCACCCGATCATCCGATTTTCTTCCACAACCGCGCGAGGGGTCTTGCGCACTTTTTGCGGTCCTCTCCCCTTCGCTGCGTGCGTACGCGTGTGTGTGCGCACGCGTGACGGAAATGCTCGACGCTGATAGGTGTATGGGCCTGAATCATACGATTCTTCTCGCGCGCGTGTAATGTTTTGATTAGTGCATCTTTGCCCCTGCCGTTAGCGAGGAAAAGCCGCCGTTTTTTCACTTCCCGCCAGGTGGTGTGGCACAAATGTTTGAAACCAGGAGGATGAAAAAACGTCATCGTGGCTTTTGGGGCGTTTATGAAGCGCGCATGCCTTCTGGGGGGGCGACCGCGCCGGTGTGAGCGGCCGGCCGTGGCGGTGGGTAAAGGCCACCTAGTTGGGGGTTCATTCACCCAGCAGCACCGGGTCTAAGTACCGTTCCAAATTGCTTGCTGCTCGTGTGTCGGTGCAGCGGTTCAAATGTCCAAATGGTAATTCCACCGGCTACAACTCACGGGAAGGGTGGGTTTTGTAAAATGATTCCTTCCGTACTTTTTTTCCTTGGCGGTGAGTCACACACACGCACGGTTGTGCTGAAAGAAACGGTTCGAGATGTTGAGTATGACCTACCGCACAGGTTACAAAAAAAAAACAAATTTAAACAATGACGAACATCCCGTGGAACAAAGAACTTCTTTTGGCAGCCGGAAGCAAAACGCGGAATGAATCGTGAACCGATTTAGATCCGCGTACAAAACAAGCGCACAATTTGTTCAACAAAGTAAGCTCCGCTGCTCGAAAAGGCAAGGAAGGGCAAGTACACAATGTTAACCAGTAAGGCTGACGCTGGCTTGAAACGGTTTGTGCTAATTGCACCGATGCACATCACACCTTGGTTCCGCGTTTTGAGCCTCCGGGCAGTATTTTTTTTTATCTCCCCTGAACCGATTCAAGCAGCCGGGGGGACCGATGCATTTGGATGCCAAGGTGAAGGAGAGCGGCGTACGGTTTCCGTAAATAGAAAGAATTTGTGCGCTGCAAGCACGCAAAAAGGGCGTTTCTTGCTTCCCAAAAAACACCCTGTCCGGATGACCTTCCCGGCGTCGACGACGTCACCCGGACGCGCCGGATTTTATGGGAAATAAATCTATTTTCGGCCCGTACAACGCGTGATCCTTATGGTCAGTCAAGTACACACAGCACAAACACACACTGGTAGCCGGAAAGGTCACTGGGAAACCCTACGAATCGTAGCACACATTGCATCAGCTTTTCACACCACCATATTTCCCCCAGCACTTACCATCCGTCGCACCAGACCCGCACCTCCTTCCCGGAGTGGCCGTTTTCGTTTCGATTTTCCATGATCTGGCTGCTCGCTGGCTAGTTTCACCGGGCACAATCACAGCAAAGGAAGACACACACTGGCACTTTTACTCGACAGGGCACCGAATTTTCTTTCCGTGGCTGCTGCTGCTGATCTGTTTCGGCTTTGAGCGGTAATGCTGCTGCTGTTGGATGCTCGCGGCGAAGACGAAAACGACTGAATGAGCTTCGCTGGTCGGATGGTCGGTGGTTTTATGAAATAATCTCGCCCTGTCGAACAAGTTGATAAGCCTGCTGCGATGATTTCTTGAAGGAGGTCGATGATTACAGTACACAGGAACCGGCGCACTTTTCTCGCCCGCTTGCTGCGCTGGTGCACTACACACTCACCCACGGAAGGAAGGATTTTTCACAGGCAGACGTGCCGGTCCAGCCAGATCGAAGGTTAACAAAATTGGGGATGGGATTCGCACCGAAATAGTGTATTGTTCTTGAAAGCGAAGTACGCAAACTTTCGGAACTAGACAACATGAGCTGCACACACACAACCTGATTCTTTTCTGATTTTTGTCCGTCTCGGAAAGGCGAGAGGGGTCGGAGCGGAGAATCCTTTCGTCCCGATGGTTCAGTAGTAGGAAAAGTGTCTCGGTTCGGTGTTGTTCTGTAGAAAATACGAATTTTCCAGCAAAATCTCCGTTAGCGCAGCAGCGTGACCTACCCCTTTAACTTTTTTTGTTTTTAACAACAAGAACAACAACAAAAACGATAGCAAAATGGGACAGCAGCTGTCGAATTTGACAGCCGGATCATCCGGGCTTCACTGTGCGAGCGTGCGCTATCGAAATGAGCGAGATATTCCGCCAGAGCGAGATGCACGAAATGAGGTTTGGTCGTTGAATTTTGTGGCAGAAAGAGATGCATAAAGAGAAACTTTCAAAGCAGTGAGCATCCGTTACGCCCGCACACCGGGACAATCTCCAGCAAATTGATAAATTTGAAAACAATCGGCCCTTTCTATGACAACCTTTTCTCCCTGTTTAGTGCTTCATATATGTTTTTCTAATATGCCTTCCTGCAAAACGTAGAGTTTCAAAATGAAGATTTTCAGCATTTTTCATCCAATTTTGAACAGTGGCACAGTGGAGGACGGATCAGCCGAGCTCAAAACTAGCGTTTGACAGCTGACATATTTCAGGTTTGTTGCTGTTGCAGTTGTTGTTCTTCTTGAATAACAAAAAAATAAGGAGGCCGGCGGCCGTGCGAGGTGCGCCCCGTTTGTGTTCTTTTCGTTTCTTTGTGTGCGTGTGCCCCAGCGGCTGCTAAGTTGAGTTTCTATTAGTTTCGCTCGTCGTTTAATTTTCGGCAAAAACACGGCCTAAACATGCCGACCGCGAACCAAAATCTACGCAACCGGAAGGTAAGGAAGCGCTCGTGTTGACAGGGATAGGTGTTTTTCCTTTTTCCCCCTACACATACACACACACACACACTCAGGCACGAATCGATCTTCTGCGACTGCTCCGATGCAAAAGGGAGAAACGTCAAAGTTGGAAAATGTAAGCAAAATTACGCGTCCCTGTGTGTGTAGTGTGTGCGAACAAGCAAGAGAGGTTTTCCTCACAACACCCGGGTGCGAAAGTTTTAACCCCATGAAATTCCCCACCGGAAAAGTCGTATTTTCGTTCGTTGCCAGCAGCATCCATTTTCGATGGTGATTTACGAACCGTGCAGTCACGGCGCGCCATAGTGGAACGACAGTTTTCGACGTTTTTCGTCTACCCCTCCCATGGTGCTGTTGCTGGGAAACAACGACACACTAGTTGGATGCACCACCGCCGCCTTCTAGCGGGCTGGATGCTGCAACAGGCGATATTTGCATCATCGCACACTACAGGAGAGCACCAGGCGACAACAGCTCAAGAAAAGCGATGATTACCAGGACGAGCGGAGAGGGTTTTGGTTTTTTGTTGAATTTTAGATAAGATAGCACGTCGCGACACGTATCTCACCGCCTCCAGACGCGCACACGAAACCTAAAAAATGGGATTCGAGTATGAACTGGTAATTATTTGAAGAAGGCAGGTTATTTTTTTCTTGCTAGGTGTACTGGGGTATCAGATGATAATGACAGCGATTGTGTGCTGCGAGGGGCGGACGGTGAAACGAGGAAGTGTGGGTCATGATTAGGCAACTTCGTCTTCTTCAATTGGATGAGTTGCGCTTTTTCGCGTTGAAGTAGTAGTTCACCTTGAGCGACACGCTACTTGCCTTGGTGTTTGTAACGAGTTGATCGTAATCTTCTTTTCCTACCCCGTTCCAGCTCCAACAGCAAGACTCCTCGGAACGCACACAGCCCCCGGCCGGCGCACGGCGAAAGGGCACAAAGGGGGGCTCGGGCGGTGTGGCCGGCAGCAATCTGCGCTTTTCCTTCATCTGCCTCGTGATCAGTGCCTCGTTGCTTATGTTCCTGCTCGGTGCGTACACCGACTCGTTCCATCCGATCATCGACGGGATCGCCGGGAAGCTCGGCTACCATGAGAAAATCTACGCCGTCGTGATTGACGCCGGTTCGACCGGTAGCCGTGTGCTGGCGTTCGAGTTTCACCACGGCTACTTGGACGGGCGGCTCGTGCTCGACTATGAGCTGTTCGAGCAGTCGAAACCGGGCCTGTCGGCGTTTGCCGAACGACCGGAAGATGGCGCGGCCAGCATCGGCAAGCTGCTGGACCGTGCGAAGACCGTGGTGCCGCAGGACAAACTTTCCCAGACGCCGCTCGTACTGAAAGCGACCGCCGGCCTTCGGCTGCTGAAGCCAGCGCAAGCGGAAGCCCTGCTGGTCGCCTGCCGGCAGCTCTTCCGGACGTCCGGCTTCCTCGTGAACGAGCAAGCGGTCGAAATTATGGACGGTACGGACGAGGGAATTTTCTCCTGGTTCACGGTGAACTTCCTGCTGGGCAAACTGACCGGGCGCAACACGATCGCAGCACTCGATCTCGGCGGAGGCAGCACGCAGGTCACGTTCGCCCCGAAGGACGTGTCGCAGACGCCACTCTACAAGGACTACATGCACCGGGTGCCCACGTTCAGCTCGTACGTGGAGGTGTTCACCAACAGCTATCTCGGCGCCGGACTGCACGCAATCCGGCACGCCGTCTTTACGCACCGGGCCGCCGAGAACGCGACGAAACTGACGAGCGAATGCGTCAACCCGATCATCCGCGACAAACTGTTCCGGTACGGGACGGGCCAGTACCACATCAGTGGTGCGGACAATCCGAAAGCAACCGCCGAGAACCCGGTGGTCGACTACGAGCTGTGTGCGACGATCGTGAAGCAGAAGCTGCTGCCAACGCTGAAACCGAAGCCGGTCACACTAAAGCAGCACGAAATCTCTGCCTTTAGCTACTTCTTCGATCGCGCTATCGAGACAGGGCTGGTTGGTAAGTAGCTTGGTGTTTTGGAGTCGTTTTCGAATTGTAATTTATGGTGCCCATATTTGTAGATCCGATGCAGGGCGGCGAAACGACGGTCGGAGAGTTTGTGAGTAAATCACGCGAAGTGTGCGCCGAGGCGAACGCAGACCAACCTTTCATGTGCGTGGACCTGATCTTTATCTCCACGCTGCTCGAAGAAGGCTATGGATTGAAAGCGAAGACGCCATTAAAGGTATGCACCTGTCGCACAGTTGTGCTGGAATTAAGCATTCGAGGTTTAAGAACAGTATTTATTTCGGTGAATATCTAAATTTACAGTATGTGCCTTAAAACTAATGCCACTAAAATTCGTCTTCTTTTGCTCCCAAAGTATTCTCAAAAATGAAGAGTATTGTTGTAGTCTAAACAAGATCAAAAGTGTATATTCGAAATTGATTCAGTTGTGAAGAGTAGCGACAATTTATACTAAGTATTTAATATTGAAATATTTGAAACATATTTGAACTAAGTATTCAATACTAGAAATAGTTGGTAACTATGGGCAACTATAGCAGGATTACTGAATTCAAAGAGACAAAAGAAGTCGAAATGGATCTAAGTCTCTATGAAACATGTCATAGCTTTATATTTATATATTAATGTTCTAAGTAGCTAGTTATTCGAAATTTTGTAGCGTTTTTTATATTTTTTTACAATTATTTACGCTAATTTACAAATGTATTTAAACCTCACATCATTTAATTTCAGCTATACAAAAAGATTGACGGCCACGAAATCTCGTGGGCACTGGGCTGCGCGTACAACATACTGACGAGTCGCGAAAATGCGATGAAACACAAGTAGGCTAGCGGTTCTTCTAGAGCAGAAGAATAACGTTTTCGACACGTGGACAACAGAAATCATATTTCTGGGCTTAGTGGTACGACCGATGCACATAGAGACAACCAGAATGCAATCGGGAAACTCTTATTCAGGCATAGCCGAACGAACGCAATCAACCATATACTTTCCCGAAGCGTAGGGGAAGCTAACGTTGGATAGATTTCAAAGCAGGAAGTGAAAGGATATTAGTTTTAATCTACCTTCTCCCACCCCGCGATATACAACACAAACGAAACACACGCAGACAGTGAATGGAACGATTCGCCACCGAGTTCAATTTGTCAACGAATCACAACAACGATAGATTTTTCCATCCATAAACCAATAAATTCTCCGTTGATTCATATTGGGTACAAAAGCATACCCAAACCATGCATTATAGGACAGTATAGCACAACAAGCAAGAAAAGACAGAACTATTTTTAAAAGAACTTTGCGAACTCCCCACGATTTTTGGTGTAACTTTTTACAATGAAAACGACGAGCATCTTGCGCGGCGCAGATGCGTTTTTAAGAAAACGAAAAATAACATAGCAAAATAGTTAAATGTACCACTACCACGCGCTTTTCCGTAATCGTAACTATATCCAAGATGTGCCTTTTTCCTAGGAAGAATAGAATCGAGTATCGAGAGTATCAAGTAAATGAGGTCAATGTAGGTCAAGGTAAAATCACAACCGCAACACAAGTCGAACAGCGCACAACGCACGTAGCCGTAACAATTGCACCCGAAACACAAACCAACCACTGTAATTCCGTAGCCATCAACGTAGATAAACAAAGTAGACGTAGATGCAACCAATCGTCAGGGCAGGGTGCGCGTGGCAGAAATAGTATAAAAGAAACAGAGAAACCAGGGGGTGAGGGGGGGGGGAGAATAGGAAAATAGAGTGATAAAGAGGCGCAAATATTGTAAAAGACTAGCGAAAGCAAAAGCAATTAATGGGAAAGAGGACACTTGCGTAATCGAACGAATAGGATTAGATAAAGTAGGTTTGTCAAGATAGAGAGGGCACCCCGGATCGGATGTTGCTATCGCGCGGGTCAGGAGCCTGCTAGGGTTGGGGTCATTTTTGAACTGCTAGATGGAAGCTCCCAAGCACTAAGCGATCAACAGCCGTACCTTTCCTCTTGCGTGAATACCGGCGGTCCCTTGTTCTTTGTTATGTCCTCGTCGTTATGGATGCCAACGACGAGCTTGTGACCTAGTGCCTTCGCCTGGCGCAGGGAATTCGCGTGCCCGAAGTGCACCATATCATAGCTGTGGAAGAGAAAGAGCAAACGAATATCGATTAGTGGCACGAACAATCAATAAATAATCAATAAGCCACTGGAGCTAGAGAAAACACAGAGCAATCATTTTTAATGGACCGGACACCGTCACCACGCGGAGCAGTTTGTTAATTTACAGAACATCATTTAGAACGCCACGAGCGTGAAGGCAATGCACACGTGACTCCGCAGGTCAATATATTATTTTGAAAAAGAAAATAAAAGAAACTCCGGGAAGCGGCAGTATGAAAAAAGGTTGACTCGACGGTGTGGACCATATGCTAGCTAATTGCTCCTCTGAAACGTGCCGGAAAGCTTAACGATGCAATGTCGAAGAAATTAAGTAATGAGCCAAAGAGGCAACGACGACGACGACGACAGCAACGATGACAGAGGCAATTGTAGTTTTGCAACACTGAAACCCGACACGGCGAAAACGTGCAACGCTCGTGTGTCTCCATTCTTTGTCGTTGTGCTGTGGCTTTGTGCAATAAACTGAAGGAAGGCCAATTGCATTCTCGTGCACAATCCAACGCCATTTGGGTGTGCAAATTGAGCGGAATTGGAAGGTTGATAAGATTTGCTGTCGGCAAAGAAATTCCATTCCATCATAGATCTTCCACTGCCTTGAACATCAAAAGGGGGCCAAACAATCGTCTTATCTTAGCCTCCTACAACGCACTCCCGATACCTGTTTCCCACGAACGATGATGAGCAAAACCCGGGCAAACACCACATCGGTATGCGATCCGCCTCCGGAAGTAAACATTAGAATGTCGGTTGAGACCGGTTGAACCGATTGATGAATAATCACATATTCCACACACGGCGAGGAGACAGGTTTATCTTATCTGTTGTTCCCGGGGGTTTCTAGTGTCAATTAGTGTTCGATACGATGATACGTACGGCCGTTACGACACGGCGAACCGTAAAGTGTTTGCAATAATGGCAATGACTCGCCTAGGGAATCGCTTTGCAATCAATTGGCTAACGTGCACTCTCATG